>MJUU01009777.1:41453-51617 GCA_002080025.1 Modiolus philippinarum
TTGAAGAAAAATGTGTAGCAGAATACTGTTTTTCAAAGATTCAGTGTTCTGGTTTGGTTTCCATGGCAACTGAAAGCTTTACTATCCATTACAACCCTTTTCAGACCACCAATCAAAAAAAAATTGGGCAGGGGTTCCCCTTATAATCCAAGTAATATGTATTGCTGAAATCAAAACATTCCGACTCCCCCTTTCATAAAAAAAATTTGGCAGGGGTTCTCCTTTAATCCAATTTATATGGTGAAGAAAAATATGTAGCAGAATACTGTTTTTTCAAAGATTCAGTGTTCTGGTTTGGTTTCCATGGCATCTGAAAGCTCCACTATCCATTACAACCCATTTCAAACCACCATTCAAAAAAAATTTGGGCTAGGGTTCCCCTTATAATCCAGGTAATATGTATTACTGAAATCAAAACATTCAGAGTCCCCCCCTTTTCATAAAAAAAAATTGGTATGGGTTCCCCTTATAATCTAATTTATATGGTGAAGAAAAATATGTAGCAGAATTCTGTTTTTCAAAGATTCAGTGTTCTTGTTTGGTTTCCATGGCAACTGAAAGCTCCACAATCCATTACAACCTGTTTCAGACATCCATTCAAAAAAAATTTGGGCAGGGGTTTCCCTTATAATTCAGGTAATATGTATTGCTGACATCAATAATTTACAAAAGATCAGAATAAACAAACATATTTTTTTTCATCTAAGATTTTATTTAAACTGGACATTGCAAAAGACTTTTACTAATATAGAATACTTCTTCACATTGAATTAATTACCTTCCTTAGTTTTATTACCTCCCTTTTTTAATTTTGACTTTTCCTTTAATTTTATTTTCAAGTTAATTACACCCAAAAAAGTGAGTTGGAGTACATAATTAGAACTATGAAATGAATTAACATGTTCTAGTAATATAAAAACTACTTTTGTATGAACAATAAAACTTTTTTTAGCTATTTTTGTTATCAAATAATACCAAACATGTGATTCAAGGTTTTATTGAAATGTTTAATTTTTGTTATATTTTTTGAAGTTGTGACCTTGATCTATATGGCACAAACCTTCTCTTCTTAGATTATTGATTTTTCGCTAATGAGCTGACTATTTGGATAGCAATTAAGGACAACCTAATGTTCTAGATGATACTTTAATGAAAATTAATGACTATTTTTTTTTTTTTTGGTCATAATAAAGTTTTGCTTTTGAATTTTACGCATATATTGCAATTCTCACCCGTTACCGGTTTTATATTTGTAACCAATTAAGCATTTCCGGTTACCTCACTGGACAACTATTTCAGCAAAATTAGTCAAAACAAGAACAAATTCTAAGGTTTATGTCTGGATTTTATCAATACATGTTATGAATTTCATGAATGCAAGATAGTAAGATAAAAATAATATCTAAATTATAGGAAATTGTGCCATGAACACTTTCCTGCTAATCACGGTCTTTCTCCTGCGTTTTATATATACGAACTAGATTTTTCTCCAGGTTTTAAGCCAAGAAAGGGGGTGCGTTTTATATTCCAATGCGTTTTATATTCAGCCAAAAACGGTAATATAAAAAGTTCAATTTTTTTCATAAAACATTTGAAAATGTTATTGTAATTTCCTTTTCTAAGCTAACAAGTGAACAAGATTTAAAAAAAAATAATTTATTATAAAATTCCTATTCTACATTTTGAACTGTGTGTATGAGGTATTATGTATTCTTTCATTAAATTAAATAAGTCTTTTTTAACATCAGGAATATCAATTATTCTCTTAGATTTAACATCTCTCCAGTTAAAGTCTACCACAACTGCTTTCACATCATCCAACTGTAAAACATCTACAAAATAAATTAACAAATCTAATGATAAGTAATTATTCTTTAATTAAGTATTTAAACAAAAAAATCTTTGAAAAAATATTATCTTATGATTGGATCGTACTATTTATATCCCTCCTTTGCCAGGTGGTATAAAGTGATCATGGTATCAGTTTGTCTGTTGGTTATACTGTCCATCATAGGGTACATACTTTGTGGTGACAACTCCTCTTAGACCACTTGGTGAAATTCAATGAAGTTTTCACAGAATGTTCAGTACATATTGCCATTGTGCACCAGCTATTCAAAAATTTGATTTGACTAGAATTTCTTTTTTTTGGTGTTTTTTTTTTACATCTGGAATCAAATGGGGGAGTGGGGGTATGTTTTTATGAGCTTAATTATGTGATACATAAGAAGATTTTAAAGCTGGAATTAGATATGAGTAAGCATTCTGAAAGTATAAACAACTTCTGACTAAGTAGGAACTAATTCCTTTAAACAAAGACAATTTAAGGAAACAAACAATACTTGAACTTGATAAGTAATTACTAGTATGCAAACATTGTTCCCAATAAGAAAGATATCAGCAAGATAGCCAAAGGCAGTATAATCAAAACAATGCCGTTTTCTAAGATAATGAGCAAGAAATGAATATCTATTGGTAAATAAATATGTATGTTTAAAGAAACGAAAGACATACATGAAACTGCCCCCACTTGTCTGAGTCTCCCTTCAAACAAAATCAAAGGCGCACAAACTTTCAAAAGTTTCTGAATAGGGTGAAATTTGTACCTCTATGGTCTGTAACTATCAACCTCTATGGTCCGTAACTATCAGAAAGTCAGCACAAGAACCATAAGAGCTACAGTTCTTCAGTCACATGATGGCAAAATTACAAATACCATTCTCACCAAAATATGAGGTTGAATAATTATGTTTCAACTGGTGTTTTTTTTTTGGAAATGTCAAATATTTTCCTGCAGAATACAACTTGTGGATACTTTGAAAATGACAAGAATAGAATTCCTGGGTCCCCCGCCATTCAAGCAATATACTTGTATACTGTCTCAGAATTAAATATGTAGGGATACAAACTGTATCCATCAAGGCTGATGTTCAAACTTGACCAAGGTATTGGTGGTATTAACATTTGGTATTAATTTCATGAAAATCTGTCAAAATTTGTAGCCATTAGAGCGCTTACAAGGTCAATTTTTAGATATAACGATGTTGTTATTTTGGTCAAAGTCCCACAACTCCGTCAAAAAGTCTCAACCGAAGCTGATCTTCAAACTTGACCAATGTTTTAGAGGTATAAAGTAAACATTTGGTATAAATTTCATGAGAATCCGTCAAAATTTGTAGGCATGAGAGTGCTTACAATGTAAATTTTTGGCTAAAACGGTGTCATTATTTTGGTCAAAGTACCATAACTCCGTCAAAAAGTATGGACCGAGGCTAATTTTATAACTTGACTAAGGTATTAGTGGTATAAGCATTTGGTAAAAATTTCATGAAATTCAGATAAAATTTGTAGGCATGAGAGCGCTTACAAGGTCAATTTTTGGAAAAAACGGAGTTATTATTTTCATCAAAGTCCCATAACTCTGTCAATAAACAGCTGCGCCGTGCTGCGGGGGACAAAAACTATAAGCCCTTTATGGGCAAAAGGGGTGAAATCCAGGATTTTATTTTTAATAATGGCTTTAAACTAAATGGCATATATGCAGCAGTCTTGGCTAAACTGAATATTGTAATAAAAACATTAACTTCAATAAAAGACAAACACTCTGCTGGTATAATAGGTTCTTGTACAAGATCAGAAATTCTGTCTTTTCCAGAATGAAATGAAGCTAAAAGTTGTAAAGTTTCTCACACAAGTGGAAGATATCCCGGTCTTTAATTTCACAACCAATTCCAATGTTGAATTGGGCATTTACAGGTGTAAGAAACCACACCTTGAAGACACACTGTCTTCTATGGACTGTCTTACACAGGAGGCAACCATTTATGGAAGAATAATTCTCTTTCTATAGTAAACATAAGAAGAAACTTACTTAATTTCAGTAAAGCTAAGATTCTGTTTGGTGTTCCAATACCCAAATGACAAGCTGTTTTCCCTAAAAACTTCTGTTGTTCTTCTAACTGTAAAACAAATATTTCATATATCATGTATATTAAAGTACATATAGTTACATAATGAACAACATTTTATACTTTCATTGGTTAAAGAGCTAACATGGTTAGCAGTAGAATCCATGCCTTTTAAAACAGGGATGATATGTTGACTTCATAGACTTTGCAGAAGTAGTCAATAGGCAGCCAAATATAACTAGTAATCATAATGGACAGTTCTGGCCTATCAATATCGGAAATCTGCTAAAACATGAAGGAAAATTGTCCCTGTAAAGGATTTCTTATTGTAGCTTAACTCGCCATGTTAGCAATTTTTGCAGATGAAAATATTTTTGTCTCCTACATATAGCACTTTCTACTTACATGACATTCAAATGACTATGTGTGTTTATATCACACATATATGTGCCAGCTAAAACACAAATAAATGTATAAATTGTACAAAAATGTCTAAAGAATGGTATTGATCTATCATAAGCCAGAAGTTTATGATTCTATTGTAGAAACCAAAAACAAGAGGCTTTTGTTCTTGTTGATCATGTGGTCATCACTTTTCGGCTTGGTAAAATGGTTATCTGGTATATTTAATATAGATAATCAGATAAGACAGCATGGTTAACAAATCAACCCTTATGTCTTAAGAACATTTGCACCATATAAATTTGTACTTCCATGAAGGTCTTATTATAATGATAGATGCACAGTTATTCCAATAACTCTGAGATATGAAATGAGAGTCAATTATATACAACATTTTATAATTGTTGCATGAGAATATTTCATCATTATCCATTCAGTAAGCACCCATTGATGAATAGTCTCCCCTTTTACCTTGAAATGTTTGGCAAATAGCTTGGCACACTTGCATTTATCTGTCTTGAAATCTTTAAGTTCTCTAAAACAAAAACAGAAAATCTGGATAAAGGTGACAGCAAAAACATGATGGCAAATGGTAATAGTAATTGACTAATTAGTCTGCACATTTTCAACCAGGGTGCAGATTAAAATCCTGTACCAAATATAAATGGATTCTGCATAGTAGTTGCATAGTAGTTGCAGAGAAATATTTTGACATAATTGGTTTCCATTGTACAATGTAAGAATGTTAAGTCCTCAGTAGAGCAGGATTTAATGACACAAGAATCTAAAATCTATCAACAGGGTATACCTTGTTCCCATTGTATCGCGGGTTCCACTGTATTGCGGTACGCATTATTTTACTCTATGACGTAATCATAACGTCACTCATCGGCCGATAATTTTTAGAAAGTTAAACATTAGTGCAATGTTGTATTCTGGGTAGCTTACACTCAACAGATCTTTCAAATGTAATCGGAATAAATAGTATTATTAATGATTAACCATCGTTTGATAACAGTGGGTAATTCATGATCGACCCCTCTCCCGAAAATAAATATCTAAAAAAGTATTTTTGATTATCTCAAGAACTGCAAGTTGTGGACATGTTGTCTAATGTTTGTAGATCACAGATGTCAACATGGTCACGTTATCTGCCAAATATTAAAAGTAGTAGAGGCAACAACCGGGGTTCCTTGAATTAAGACCTTAAACAGAAATATGTCGCATTTATACATTTTCGTTGATAATTACGGTTTTTGTTCCTGCCAGTAAGTAGGTAGTGCTCGTGAGAAAATAAGACAAGTATTCTAACAGCTTATCCGTCTGATAATTCAGAAATTTATTTGAATATTAATTACTTTGAAACAATTAACTAAATGAAATGTACGAAATGAAGTAAAATTAAGGTTTTTGGCAAACATTTTGAATACTGAGATTTTCAAGCTCAAATAAAGAAATCTTAATAAAATCATTGTAATGAAAAACGTTGCCTGAACTTTATCTCATAAAAAGTATCATAAGATACAGTTATTTAATTTATCCCGGAAAGAAATGACTTTTGTCCCTGAATGCGGCGCCCCTCATATTAAAAGAATTTATTACCGCGATACAATGGTACTCTTTCATTAACATGAAATGGCCGACCTTGTATTTATAGACATCAAATTCCGATTCATAAATATACCTTAGAAACAGGTTTTTCACTTTAAAAGATGCATGAAGAATATGAAATAAATATTTAAAATAGGATCAGATGAAAGAACCAACTCCCCTTTCTTCTTGAATCCCAAAACTGTACGTACCGCGATACAGTGAGACCCCAGTATACATGTTCCATTATACATCTTAGTACCAAATATCAAAGAATTCTGATCTGTTGGGAAAAATGTTATACATAAATGTTATTTTGCTCCAGTTTTCAAAACGACCCATCATGCTTAGAATTTTAATCTCTGTCTCATTGCTTCTTCAGTGCAAGTCTCCAATATGCCCCACAACCCATCAAATTTTAATCAAAGAGCCTTCCAACCCCCCACATACAATTATTGCTGGAATAGCCCTAAGACAAAACCTACAGAAAAAATGGAAGAATGTGTCAATGGGACACGGATGCCCCCGCCTCCTTGCAATCAAAACCCTTAAATTATTTAAGGCATAACTATGTATAATATATATCAAATAATTATAAAAAAGGATCTTTCACCTGTGATAAATAGGCACTGGAACTGGTTTGGTTTTGATATAATGTGTAGTTCCAACAAATAATCTAAGAAACAGTCTTATATGTAATACTAATCTATTTTTAGCAACTGTGACCTTGACCTTGGTGGTACCATCCTGGAAATCAATAGGCTTTTGTATTGGGTGATAAGCAAGCACGTGACCAAGTTTGGTTTTGATCCGATGTAGTATACTCAAGTTATCATCCGGAAACTAAAATTTTATTGAAATTTTAGTCTATTTTTAGCAACTGTGACCTTGACCTTGGGGGTACCAACCCGTAAATCGATAGGATTCTGTCTTGGGTGATAAGCAAGCATGTGACTAAGTTTGGTTTTGATCCTATATAGTATACTCAGTCTCAAGTTATCATCCGGAAACCAAAATTTTATTGAAATTTTAGTCTATTTTAGCAACTGTGACCTTGACCTTGGGGGTACCAACCCAGAAATTGATAGGGTTCTGTCTTCGGCAATAAGTAAGAATGTGACCAAGCTTGGTTTTGATCCGATGTAGTATACTCAAGTTATCATCAGGAAAGAAAAATTTTATTGAAATTTTCGTCTATTTTTAGCAACTGTGACCTTGACCTTGGGGTGACCAACCCGGAAATGAATAGGGTTCTGTCTTGGGTGATAAGCAAGCATGTGACCAAGTTTGGTTTTGATCATATGTAGTATACTCAAGTTATCATCCGGAAACTAAAATTTTATTGAAATTTTAGTCTATTTTTAGCAAATGTGACCTTGACCTTGGGGTTACCAACCCATTAATCGATAGGGTTCTGTCTTGGGTGATAAGCAAGCATGTGACTATGTTTGGTTTTGATCCTATGTAGTATACTCAAGTTATCATCCGGAAACCAAAATTTTATTGATATTTTAGTCTATTTTCAGCAACTCTGACCTTGACCTTGGGGTACCAACCCGGAAATCGATATGGTTCTGTCTTCGGCAATAAGTAAGCATGTGACTAAGTTTAGATTTGATCCAATGTAGTATACTCAAGTTATCATCAGGAAACTGAAATTTTATTGAAATTTTAGTCTATTTTTAGCTACTGTGACCTTGACGTTGGGGATACCAACCCGTAAATTGATAGGGTTCTGTCTTGGGTGATAAGTAAGCATGTGACCAAGTTTGGTTTGATCCGATGTAGTATACTCAAGTTATCATCCGGAAACTGAAATTTTATTGAAATTTTAGTCTATTTTTAGCAACTGTGACCTTGACCTTGGGGGTACCAACCTGGAAATCGATAGGGTTCTGTCTTGGGTAATAAGTAAGCATGTGACCAAGTTTGGTTTTGATCCAATGTAGGATACTCAAGTTATCATCCGGAAACCAAAACTACGGACGTAAGGATCAGGGTAAACCTTAATGCCCCCGACCACCTAGCGGCGGGGGCATAAAAAAACAAAAACAAGAATGTCTCAATTTGTGTTTAATATAAATTGCAATGTATTTTGGATTTTAGATTTTATCCTTTCTACCTTTTTACTTTGCTATTCATTTTCTGATGTATTCTTAAATCAATCTAAAATCTATAACTAGAGCTTTCTCCGAATGGCAACCAATTATGCCCCTGCTCACTGAACCCTGAATCGATATGGCAAGTGCAAATTTAAGTGTTTGTTGACACAATACAGATGCTGACACAGTACAAGTATGGACACAATGATGTACCTCCCCTTTTTTTCCAAAAAAAAATAAAAAGGAAGTTCTGAGCAGCAAAAATCAGTTCTATGGGTAATAGGCAATCTTCCTGTAAAGTTTCATCCATTTTGAGGCACTTTGAATTTTTTGCAGTTTCCATGGCAACAGCAGCCATTTTGAAAATTCTGAGACCCAAAATCATTTCTATGGGTACTGGACATCCTTCCTGTAAAGTTTCATCAAATTTGAGGCACTTTGAATTTTCCCACTTTTTTTTCAGTTTCCATGACAACCGCAAACATTTTGAACATGTTGACTATTCCAAAAGATACTGTGCGTGCACATCTACTTATATGTAAGTTAGATTCCTTTGGAGTAGTTGGAATTTGTTTGAGAACTTTTAGATTGGTAATTGAACTGAGGTTTCAAAATCTCCAAAAGTTGGGTGGGAAATTCGACATACATGTCATTCTTGCCTCATCAGCAATTTTCAGCTTCAAAAACATGCTTTATAGTTTTTTATCATTTCATCAGCAAATGTTTTGTAACTGGATAAATATTTGAACGAACTACTCGATATAATGTGGATTTTAAATGGTGCAGCAACCTTTGGTTGTAACATTATTCTATTGTTCCTTAGAGCTTTTATGATGTCATAATGCGAAAACAGGAAGCTCTGCATGATATATCAGTGACCTAGTTTCTGTAGTTTTTCTAACATCTAGTTTATCTATTTGTGTAATTTTGACTCTGTTTAGAAAACCCTATTTGAAAAGAGAAAATGTAATAGATGTTTACTTTTATCAGTTTGATTTCGTGTTAACACTTGAAATATTACCTTTGAAATGTTAGGAGAATTGCTTGATATATCCAGACCAACTTTTGAATTATCAGGTTTTGCAGAAGTGCTCTGAAGGCAGATATAACCATAGGGAAGGATGATAACAGTGAATAAGTGTACTACAGTATACCCAAACTAATTGGTCATGTTAATAGCAAGAGTAAAATTAAAACATTCAAAGTACACCTTTCATTATTTATAAGTATCTACCTGTTCAGTTCTACAGCTCTGATAGCTGACGAGGATATAATCAGAACTAAGGGATGACCTGGTTTTATCTCAGTCTTTAATGACTTGCTCCATTTAGGTAATATGGATCTGAAGTATGAAGTTGGAGTGTGATCTGACTCACTGCTGGAAAAGAAATCATGTTCTGAAAAAAATAAACCTTTGTTAAAGTACTGTACATTATTTCAAATTCAAATTTTAAACTTTCCTGGGATAGATAGTTGCAGAGCTCTTATTTGTTTAGGTTATCTCAACAAAATAACATGAGGTTGCACGCGTTGTCGTGCTAGGTATACCCCCACTCGTATTATTACATTAAAAAGGGAAAAATGGCCAAGTCCCGCGAAACAGGAAGTTGATAGCATAAGGTGACCAAAATGGGAGATGACGCATTCCCCCTATATATAAAGTCAAATACCAAATTTGAAATTAATTGCCCCAGCAGTAGCTGAGAAAAGTGCGATGAAAATTTTCACTATGTTCAATAAAGGGAAAAATGGCTTAGTCTCGCCAAACAGGAAGTTGATATCATAAGGTGACCAAAATGGGAGACAACGCATTCCCCCTATATATATAAAGTCAAATACCAAATTTGAAATTAATCGGCCCAGTAGTAGATGAGAAAAGTGTGACGAAAATTTTCACTATATTCAATAAAGGGAATAAACAGCTGTGCCAAGTCGCATGATATGCCTCTCGTCACCCCTTCAAAACTTTAAGTGATTAAAGAATGTGGTTCTCAATTAAGAATACACCCATAACTGCCCAATTAGACATGATATCTCTTTAATAAATCAATCTGCAAAGTTTGAAGTGAGCTGATCAAACTATTAATCAGTTAGAGTGCATTATGTTTAAAATTGCCTTAAGGTAGTTGCCACCTTTGGGTAAAAGTAATGTCATGTTCATG
>MJUU01009785.1:0-17834 GCA_002080025.1 Modiolus philippinarum
AGATAAATTTTGTCATTTTTTACATTTATTAGTCTTATTTATACATACGAATTTTCTCTAACTGGTTCTTTTCGTTTGCTGTATGTATAAATAATCTAGATTGCTGTCACAATACTATTTCTATAAATTCTGTCTCTGTTTTTCATAGTATTTTGATGTGTAAAAGAGTATATAGCGATCAATGTACTATTCTCACTTCATATTACGTCATTTAATCAGACTACACAGTATAAATTTTAATTTACATGCATGATGGATCGGTTTCAATATGATGTTTCACATGACCAAAATCACTCAATGGCTCCAAAAGACTTCTAGATACACATAGAATCGATTAAAAGCCTATATACGACTTAAATGTAGTTTTTGAGGGCAAAATTACTCATGCGTGACGGTGCCCAAAATGGCTCCAAAAGACTTCTAGATACACATAGAATCGATTATAAGCCCATATACGATATAGATGTAGTTTTTAAGGGAAAATCACTCATGCGTGACGATGCGAAATTGGTTCCAAAAGACTTCTAGACACATATGGAACCCATTATAAGGCCATATACGACTTAGATGTGGTTTTTAAGGGCAAAATTACAATTTGTTGAAATTGTGCAATTGTCGATTCATTCAAGGTGTATGATTGTAGACATCTCTGAAAATTGTATTGTTTAAAATACAATTTTCAGAGATGTGAAACTTTTAAGTGGATTGTGCACAATAAAATAAGGAACCATATGTGTAATAATTTACTGTAAGTTGAAATAATGACAAAGCGTTAAACAATAATTTTGCAAAAACTTGTATGTTTTTATGTTAATGCCATATTTCTATGTAGGTATCCTGAGAGGAGCGGCTCCAAAAGACTCTTAAACACACATAGAATCGAAAACAAGAAGGTATGTGACTTAAATTTTGTTTTAAAAGGCAAAATCACTCTTGCATGACGAATCAAAAAGTCTCCAAAAGACTTCTAGAGACGCATAGAATAGGTTATTAGGTCATATATGACTTATATGTCACTTTTTAGGACAAAATCACTCATGCGTGACGGTGTCCAAATGGCTCAAAAAGACCCGTAGACAAACATAGAATCAAAACAAGCCAGTATTCGACCTAACTGTAGTTTTTAAGGCAAAATCACTTATACGTGACGATGTCAAAATGGCTCCAAACGACCTCTAGACACACATAGAATCGATAATAAGCCCATATATATCTTAAATGTCATTTTTAAGGGACAAAATCACTCATGCGTGACGATGAGAAAGTGGCTCCAAACGACTTCTAGACACATATGGAATCCATTATAAGGCCATATATCACTTAGATGTGATTTTTAAGGGCAAAATTACTCATGCATGACGATACGAAAATGTTTTTAAAAAGATTGTTAGATTTCTATCTTGACATGATAATATTACAGTATGAATATTTAATTAAGTACAAATTTATTCAGAGTTTTATTACCTTATTAACATTAAATGATAATATATTAATACGAGACACAAATAATCGTATTTAATACGTTTATATAGTGATGCATTGTTCGATTCAAAATTAATGATTTTTACATGTTATTTGTTATTTTATTTTCTTTTATTAGTAAATCCAAGGAAATTTTTATTATCCATAAAAATAAGGTGCATTTTTTACATTTTTTCTTGACATTGATGTATGCGATGAATGGGATAATATTGCGGTTCCATATTGGTAAACCGTGCTATGTATTACTTTAGAGGTATTTGAACTATCTTTCAATTTGACATTTTTACTATCCATAAAAATGAGGTAAATTTCTAACATTTTGTCTTGACATTGATGTATGGGAATTATGGAATTTTATTGCGGTACTAACTTTTTCGTTCTTTGAACTGTCAATCATTTTTGACATTTTTATTACCGATGACATGACAGGTGATAGATTTATAGGGTCATTAGCATAATTTTGGTGATTTTTTTGGCTGACGTCATAATCTTCTCAGCCAATAAGATGGCTTAGGTGTTAGGTGATTTTATCAGCCAATCAGAATGCAGAAGCAGACTACCCTATTACTACTTTTCTCCTTGCTTGAAAATTTTGCAAATGGGTCTGTATTCGGATAAAATCAACACGAAGAACATTAATTACATGTAATAATGGATCGTAGCTGTATAAATGTTATTACTTGGATATCCTCTGCTATTTAACCAGTCAAATTTTTTACAGAAAACATTAAGTATAATCAAATGACCTTACCTTTTACCACCGGCTAATACTTCGTGACGATACAACACGCCGGATTTTAATTTTATTGATCTTTTCATGTTATACTTGAATGAACACAATTTACAGTTAGAATCAAATGCCTTTTGTACATTTATACGAACAGTTCGAGTAGACCGTGTAATATAAACTTAATTGTACAAGACAATCCCGATAGTCGATTTTTTTTTTCAACGAGACTTGTTTTCATGTACTGAAACAAGATAATATATAGATCACATAATATGTGAGTCAAATGTTTAAACAAGTAATATGCCTGCTGGTTAAAATGATTGAAAATCATTACTGTAAGATATATACAAATAGCCGTCACATATCGAACACACACTTTTTATAATTGTTACATATCGAATATACCCCTTGATTACCTATCTCATAAGTTTGCAATAGTCACTGTATTTTGGGCTGAATATAGTAAATGTTCAATGAAGTCAAGGAAAAATCAATAGAACATTAAATAAATAAAAATTAGAAAAGTACAGTTGTAATGTTAAAAGGTCTGTGTTTAGAAAAATTGTGTCGGTTGTATAGGAAAAGGGGAGATACTTCTTTGTATTCCTGTTGTGTCCCAATATAAATTGATTTGAATTGGCTACGTTCTTTTTTTGGCAACGTTCAATATCAGCAAAATTCTGTAAGAATTGCCATGCATGTCTCTAGACTCTAATTTTTGGAGATGACACATCCTTTGTTCATTCGGTTCTCTACTGCTCTTGTCATTGGCTGTACTTGATTTTTCGTTATACTGTTTTAGCGTATCTTGCTATAGCCAGTGTGTGATTTTGCTCTCACTTCGTGTGCCATATCGACATTTAGTCATTGCATATGAACGTCATTGAACACCAAAAAAAAAAAAAAAACGGCGGTCCCAGTCTTCGAAATAGGGCGTACCACTTAGGTTCCAAAAAAAAAAGTGGTCCAGTCTATTGTCTGCCAATTTTGTCAAAAATCTGCACGATATTTGATATTTTCCTGAAAAAAGGGGGGCTCCATATCCGGACCTCCTTTGGAATTCGCCACTAATGGTTCCTTTGAAAAAATAAGTTTGGATTATCCATTATGTATTTTAGTAATCCATTTATTTATCCTATAGATGATGTCTCTGATTTTATCAAACAATAAGTTATTATCGAACCACATTAACGAAAGCGGATCAAAGGAGAAAAAGACATGGATGTAGCATTGCTCAGCAATTAGCAATGAATACCGCTCAAACCGGTGCTAGGGGCCGTCTTGAACTTGCTATGAGGTATGAGTAATGCTCATTGTTGAAAGCCTCATGACGACTTCAAGATGAAGAACAACAATAAAAGCGTTGTTCCATTGCTGTGTTTTACCATGTATTTGTAGAGATTTTGTCTCATTTGCATTTACTCCATATCCCTTCATTGTTAATTTAAGACAGGACTTTGTCTCTCCTGCAGTGTGGAGTCTTTAAAAAGATTCCCCGTGAGAGAGATGTATGCTCTATATTCATTACAGTTATGGTGTACTTGTTTTTGAGAGAATTTCTCATATGAATGCACTATCATTCTTTCAAATTTTGGCTTTTTAATTTTTTTTGTAATTCAAAATTGTTTTTCTGACCACCTGTTTATTGTGCCCACGTCTCATGATTTTATTGTGCCAATTTTTCTTACAATTGGCTCGATGAGTGCCCTTTGGTTGTTTAAATGTTGTGATCGTCCTCTACTAGTCTTTTTGTCGGGAAATTGATGACAGCGATTGCAAGAACACTTTGCCAGTTAAGTTTATGTTTGTTGACGATCCTGCATCCATGGATCAAAGGAGAAAAAGACATGGATGTAGCGTTGCTCAGCAATTGGCAATGAATACCGCTCAAACCGGTGCTAGGGACCGTTTTGAACTTGCTATTAGTATGAGTAATGCTCATTGTTGAAGGCCTCATGGTGAGTTCAAGATGAAGAACAACAATAAAAGCGTTGATCCATTGCTGTGTTTTACCATGTATTTGTAGAGATTTTTCCCTTTTGCATTTACTCCACATCCCTTCATTGTTAATTTAAGACAGGACTTTGTCTCTCCTACAGTTTGGAGTCCGTAAAAAGATTCCCCCTGAGAGAGATGTATGCTCTATATACATTACAGTTATGGTGTACTTGTTTTTGAGAGAATTTCTCACATGAATGCACTTTCATTCTTTCAAATTTTGGCTTTTTAATTTTTTTATAATTCAAAATTGTTTTTCTGACCAACTGTTTACTGTGCCCACGTCTCATGATTTTATTATGCCAAGTTTTCTTACAATTGGCTCGATTAGTGCCCTGTGGTTGTTTAAATGTTGTGATCATCCTCTACTAGTCTTTTTGTCGGGAAATTGATGACAGCGATTGAAAGAACACTTTGCCAGTTAAGTTCAGGTTTGTTGACGTGCCCGCATCCAATGATCAAAGGAGAAAAAGACATGGATGTAGCGTTGCTTAGCAATTAGCAATGAATACCGCTCAAACCGGTGCTAGGGGCCGTCTTGAACTTGCTATAAGGTATGAGTAAAGCACATTGTTGAAGGCCTCATGGTGACTTCAAGATGAAGAACAACAATAAAAGCGTTGTTCCATTGCTGTGTTTTACCATGAATTTGTAGAGATTTTGTCTCATTTGCATTTACTCCATATCCCTTCATTGTTAATTTAAGACAGAAATTTGTCTCTCCTGCAGTTTGGAGTCCCTAAAAAGATTCCCCGTGAGAGAGATGTATGCTCTATATACATTACAGTTATGGTGTACTTGTTTTTGAGAGAATTTCTCATATGAATGCACTATCATTCCTTCAAATTTTGGCTTTTTAATTTTTTTGTTATTCAAAATTATTTTTCTGACCACCTGTTTATTGTGCCCACGTCTCATGATTTTATTATGCCAATTTTTCTTACAATTGGCTCGATGAGTGCCCTGTAGTTGTTTAAATGTTGTGATCGTCCTCTACTAGTCTTTTTGCCGGGAAATTGATGACAGCGATTATAAGAACACTTTGCCAGTTAAGTTTATGTTTGTTGACGATCCCGCATCCATGGATCAAAGGAGAAAAAGACATGGATGTAGCGTTGCTCAGCAATTAGCAATGAATACCTCTCAAACCGGTGCTAGGGGCCGTCTTGAACTTTCTATGAGGTATGAGTTATGCTCATTGTTGAAGGTCTCATGGTGACTTCAAGATGAAAAACAACAATAAAAGCGTTGTTCCATTGCTGTGTTTTACCATGTATTTGTAGAGATTTTGTCTTATTTGCATTTACTCCATATCTCTTCATTGTGAATCATAGTAATTTCAGTATGAAGAAGATCAATGAAAGCGATGTTCCAGTATTCGTAAAGACTTTGACTCATGTGCATTTTCTCCATATCCTCATATAATTAGAATAATAATGCAGTAATAACGCACTTAAAAGACAAAACCTAAAAGAAACGTGGATGTGTATGCTTTAAATGTCAGCGACACGCAGTAAAATTTAAACGGTTTCCTTCTTATGTTTTATAAAGGTTACCGTCATCTGTTGTTGCAATGATGTATTGACGACGCCTATTCTATCCCGTTTCCCCTTGCTGTGTCTTGAAATATGTTTTGAGTTTAGATATGTTTTCACAAGTATTTATTCAAGCCAGTTCATTTAATAAGTTAATAAAGCGTTTGGAAACGTTATTGTACGTAGAATGAATGTACAAAATTACAAAACATTCTAAAACGTCTAAACGTACTGAATCTAGTCATTCTAAATAAAACGGGGTTGGTATGTGACGAAACGTACATAAACGCCAGAAACAGCCAATTGTATTTATCAAACAAAAACCTGACGATCATTAAAAAAACACAACCATGCGAAATAAAACGTACTTAATAGCATAATGATTGAAATAAACAGACACACTTGTGTATTTTTAATGAGTACTTTTACATGTATATCCCATATCTGTAATTGAAAACAGGCAAGAAACATTTGGTCTCTCTTCTTTTTTATAGATTTTTCCATTTATTAAAGAGTTTAACCGTGTTCTAAATTTTATTACCCTACTTTTGTTTCTTATTTTTACCATTTAATTTATTTAAATATTATGACTACTAGAAATTTCCCGCGATTTAGCGGCAGAGCTCATTTGCTATTTTCATTGGTACATTTGAGAAACTGTATTTTTATAGATTTCTCGTCTTGTGACATATCGTCTCTATCACATGACTTTTGTTTAGACAATCTACTGTCTGCAGTTACCCGCTTAATTGTGTAACATGATAGTCCGATCAACTTTCATGAGGGATTATCAAAGAAATGCCACAACTTTGATTAGTTGTCTTGCATTTGCTTACTAATATTTTGAAGAAAAACTGTCAAGTTTACAGGCAAGCATTGCAGCCATCTTGAAAAATTGCTTAAATTTATGGTGTCAGTTTTAAGGTCCAATGAATTCATTTCATTGTTTGATTTATATCACACAATATATTTTCTCCAAAGCACCCAATATTTACGTATTACGTCGAATGCAGCTAGTTCTATCTGTCATATATTATTAAAATAATACTGTGTATATATTGCCCACATCTACCGATTTTACTTGCTAGGTTTTATTACAATCAACTCGATGAGTGCACTGTGATCGTTTATATGTTTTATTCACTATTGTTCCCCTTGTAGGGGACGGATGACAGTGTTTATCTCTGCCTGAAATGTTATGTTGTTGACAACCCCAAATCAGTGAATAAAAGGATACATGGATTTGATAGTTACATTTTATCTCTCTGTTCACGGGAGATATAGAAATCAGATGGTCACAAACAATGTTCAAGTTGAATTAAATTGCAGACACAACAAATCAGATCAACTTTAGAAATGGGAATACCCCGGCAATGATTCAAACAGATAATATAGGAACAGTTTCCATATCAGATGCCAAGCGATATCAGCCCGCTTTACATTTTAAATTAAGCGTTGTAAAACCAACATAAAGAAGGATCGTGTTCATTAAAAATTGAAATAGCCTCCTCGGGCTTTCTATAATAGTACAGTTTAACACAAAGAGCAATAAGCAATATCTGATGGGTCATGTACAACTTTATTGTTACCTGAATGCAATTTTTTCTCATAAAACCATTATACAAAATGTACTTAAAATTATAATGCCAATCATATCTAAATTGTCTCATAGTTTTTAAATTTCCACACGCCATGCAGAATTGAATAAAAAGTAAGTTCACTGTAGACGATATATAAAGTGATGTACAGCTTCTACGTCTTTGGGGCTTTTGTTATAAAAGGAACCGTGAATAAAGACAAAATATCTTACAAAGTGCATCGCTTGTCACACAAAACTAACCTTGTAATAATCTTTGTATTTCGTAAATTAAACAGCGTCTTCCGCATACATTTGGGGGATGGGGTTATTTGGTTGTCTGGTTTTTATCATAATTGACATGCTGTCTGTATTTATCAGAATACATGATGTAAAAATGTAGATACACAGTTATAATAAACTAATATTTCGACCAAGTGTACAACTAAATAACAAAAATACCGAAGTAAGTGAGAACCGAACCGTCAATCACTAGAACGAACGATCCATGGACAATGGCAACATCGGAAACACTAAGAAACAAGGACACCACTTCAGAACGGGACAAGAAAGAAAAATGAAGACACAAATACAGATGAACAACACGGACCCAATAAAAACCATGAGTGAGATCAGGTGTACCGGTAGAGTAAGCATCTCCTGCTTATTATATAAGACATATGCCGTGTCAACTCCGGTAGTAAAAGCAAATCCGATAGAGGAAAAACAAACTCTAGTTGTAGAGGGAAAGATCTGTTGTCATCTGGGAAACAGATATCCCATAGCGATCCACAAGATCGTGATTTCGACCGTAAAACTTCTGTAGTGGTGACTTTTTAAGTTTTTTGTAACGTACCCTTGCTTAAAAAGTCTATTTGTAAGCAACTGAGCTCTATCAAGGAAGTCACTGTAACGACCACAAGCCCTTGAGTAGCGAATGAGTTGTGAGATGTAAACTCCATATGCTGGTGCTTTTGGAATGTTGCTACAAAGAAAAAGGAAGTTGACTATTGGAAAAGTTAAGTCATCTCGTTTGTCATATACTGTAAAGTTACTGTTAATTTAATTTCTGCATATGCGGATTTCGACATCTTATGTCTCTTTAGTGCAGATAAATGAATACTCTTCCTTCTTTTTAAATGTTTTATTACGTATGACACCACAAACTGCAAACGGTAAACACCACATCTGGAACAACATAGTAAGCTTGCATAGATATAAAACTGAAATAGCAAAATCATCTTTTCAAATACATCTAACTATTTAAAGTCAGTCCCCTAATGTTAACAGTAGCCTCTTCCCCCTTTTGGAATACGATGAACTCAAGACAATGGGCGATACTTCTCTGGCAAAAATGAATGTTGGAAAAGTTTGATAAATGTTGATACAAATAGACAGTCAATATTATTAAGTTTTGGTAATGTCTGTCAAGGGGGTAGATCTGGGGAAGCCTAAAATTTTCCACTCGTTACAATTTTTTTTTTAATATTTTCAGTATTAAAACTACGCATGTTTATGTCGACTTTAAGCAATTTTCAACAATTTTTACCGTACCGTTTTGTGTGTAGGGGTCATCAAAGATACACTATTCCCTCATATTATTTGGTCTGTTCAGGACTTGATTATGGTGTATAAAATTGGCTCTATTCAAATTTGTATTTGATATAAAATTATTTCAAATGCACAATTATGTAGTTTAGACATGTGTGAAAGTAAGCATGAATAATAATAGTAAATTTAACTAGTTTGAACTGAAATAAATGAGTGTTCTGAACAGTATAGGCTGAAATTTTTGCTCTATTTTGATCACTTTTAAACATTTCTTGTAAAACGTTTAATTTTCACCAAAAACTGGAAATAAAAAGAAAACTAGTATATGGTAGATATATCAAAATTTAAGAAAATTCTACCATCCAATTTTTTTTTATTTTGAAAAAAGTATTCTTTTCCTTTCTAAGGTAGAGTCTTTGTTTCTTGGTGTTGTCAGTGTTGTTATTGTATTTGGAGTATTCTTATTTGAACTTACATCTCGGTTCTCTCTTTCTTAACCATGTAAGTGAGAACCGAACCGTCAGTCTAAAACGAACAATCCAAGGACAACATTGGAAAAACAAAGCAACACAATGAGTTCTAAATAGAAAAGAGAAAAATGTAAACACACATCAGTACATACAAAGATGAACAACATGGACCCAATAGAAAACCATGGGTGAGATCTGGTGCACTGGTAGAGTAAGAATCTCCTGCTTCTTATAAGATACCTGCCGTGTTGAACATGTGAACTCCGGCAGTAAAGTCAAATCCGATAGCAGAGAAACAATTTTATCTGCAAAAAGACAGATCTGTGCTCATCTGGAAAACAAATATCCCATAAAAGTCCACGAGATCGTGATGTCGATCGTAAAACATCTGTAAGGATGTAAGGATGACTTCAAATTATGGGTAATATACCCTTACTTAAGTAAGAAAAAGAAGGGAAACGGAGACAACGACCCTAAGGGGAGCCTATTTGTAAGCAACCAAGCTATCTCAAGGTAGTCACTGTATCGACCACAGGCTTTTGAGTAGCGAATGAGTGGGGAAATTTTTACTCAATATGCTGGCGCTTTTAGAATATTGCTATAAAATAGGTTAAGTTGACTATTTAAAAAATGAAGTCATTGCGTTTTGTCATACAGCCTAGTTTGTAGTGTAACTCTGTTGTCAATTTCAAGATAAAGGTCAATGAATGAGGCCTATGTTGAGGGTATCTGTAGTATCCTTAATTTTGAGCTATTTCGGATAGATAAAACGATCGAGGGTTGTGTGGGTGGTGATAAATTATCATCTTTATATAACAGAAGTTTAAATTAAAGGACTTGGCCAGTTTTTTATCTTTATTTTGAAGAAGCCCTTCGACTAATATAATATAGATCAGAAACTCTAGCATTTTAATTATTTCTTCCTCTATATATTTTTGTGTGATTCTATGTCGTATTTCACAAAATATTCTTGTTCTTTGCCTTTAACAATGTACTTATATCTCCCTTTTCCTTTCTTACGGGAGAAACATCTTTCAGTCATACCAGCCATATAGTTTTTTTTTTCTTGCCACCAAATTTACACAAGTAGAAAACTAAAACATTGAAATATTTAAATCCCACAGTGAGAACAATTATTACCGAAATGGTTGTTTATATTACCGAAATGGTTGTTTATTACCAAAAAAAAATTGTCATACATTCAACGTCGGTGTATAACTTGATTTACACAGGAAGAAATGATTAAAATGTTGGAGTTTCTGATCAACAATATATTTGTCCAGTTTCGAGGACTTTTTTTTCAACAGACTATCGGATTTCCTATGGGCACAAACTGTGCACACCTCCTAGCCGATCTGTTTTTCCACTCTTATGAGGCTAAAGTAATGGAAGGTCTTCTTCAAAATAAAGATAAAAAATTGGCCCAATCCTTCAATTATAGCTTCCGTTATATAGATGAGTTTTTGTCACTAAACAACCCTCGTTTTGGGGATTTTTTTCATCTGATGTCTCCAAAAGACCTCGAAATGAAGGATTCTACATGTACTTCCACATCGGCCTCATTCCGTTACATACATCTCGAAATTGACAACAGAGGTAGACTTCAAACTAAGCTTTACGACAAACGCAATGACTTCACTTTTCAATTTTTTGCACCTGATCTCACCCATGGTTTTCTATTTGAGTCTGTGTTGTTAATCTTTGTGTGTGTGTTTGTGTCGTACTCGTGTTGTGTCTCTGTCTCTTTGTTGTTTCTGATGTTGTTATTGTCTTTGATTATTCGTTTTGGATTGACGGTTCGGTTCTCACTTACTTTACCATACCAGGCACACAGTTTTTCCACTAGCTGTATTTAATGTAAATAGGAAACTGAAGCGTAGGAACATTTAAATTTCATAGTGAAAACAATTATTACAGAAACGGTTGTTACTCATTCAACGTTTTTTGCAGTATCGCTTTTTGTAATAACTTGATTTACTACACCAGACACAGTTTTTTTACTAGTTTTACATAAGTAGACAACTGAATCATTGGAATATCATTTTCATAGCAAAACAAAAAACACTTGCAAAAAAGGTTGTTACTCATTCAATGACTTTCTGTGAGAATGTCTTTTGTAATAACGCTTTTTGCAATATCTTGATTTTCATGTCTGTGTTTACCAACTGATTTACCAAGTTGAACAACTGTTTATGTGTGCCCACTTTTTTTCTTTTCTTTGCCTTATAAAAGTGATATCCTTTTTTCTTGTTTTTTCCATTGATGCTATTGTATTTTTTTTCATTTTTAACTTACGTCCCAGTTCCCACTTCCTCAACCATACCAGTCATATAGTTTTTTCCTTCCAGTTTTATATTTTTAGATACTAGTAGACAACTTAAACACTGGAATATTAACATCCCATAGTGAAAACAATTATAACAAAAACGGATGTTTATTACATAAAAAGGGTGGTCACTCATTTAACGTTTTTTGTAATAACTTGATTTAACATAGCAGACACACAGTCTTTCTACTAGTTTTACATTATTAATCAATATAAGTAGACAACTGAAGCATTTGAGAATTAATTTCCATTTTGAAAAAAAAAATATTGCATGACGGTTGTTACTCATTCAATGGCTGTATGTTAGAAATAACTTGATTTATCCTGTTCTGTTATTCAACTGTATAATTTGTTTCCATTTGTTCTTTTTGTGCTTTACTATTGTGTTGTCTTTGTTTCGTGGTGTTTGAAATGTTGGTATTGACTTATGATTATATTTTTAACAGTAACATCAGTTCTCACTTACTTTACCATACCAGTCATATAGTTTTTGTCTGCAAGTTTTTATTCAATTTGCATAGCAACCCTGAAATTCAATAGTGAAAAAAATATAAAAACGGTTTCATTCATTCAACGTTCTCTGTAGTAAAAGTTTTTGCAGTACCTTGATTATCATACCAGGTAAACAGTTTAATAGCTAGTTTTACATCATAAATAAAAGTAGACAACTGAAGCAATGGAACAATTATTCCACAGTGAAAAAAATATTACAAAAACGGTTATGAAATTGTTTTATTACAAAAATGGATGATTATTACAAAAACGGTTGTTACATTCGTAACGGTTTTTGTAATAACGTCTTTTTTTTGTAATAACTTGATTTATAATATCATGTTCATAGTTTGTTCTCCTAAATTTACATTTTCATCAATAAAATAAGACAATTGAAGCATTGGAACATAAAATTTTCAGAGGAAAAAAATATTACAAAAAAGGTGCAACATCAACTGTATATTTGTTTCCATATGTTCGTTTTGGGGCCTTACTTCAGTGTTGTTTTGTGTCTTGGTGTTTGAAATAGCAACATTAAAATTCCATAGTGAAAACAAATATTACAAAAACTGTTGCTTATTACAAAAACGGTTGTCACTCATTCAACGTTTTTTTTTATAATAACGCTGTTTGCAATAACTTGATTTACCATACCAGGCAAACAGTTTGTTAGCTAAATTTTCATTTATCATAAATAAAAGTAGGCAACTGAAGCATTGGAACAATTATTCCATAGTGAAAAAAAAAATTCATTACAAAAACGGATGTTATGAAATTGTTTTATATTACAAAATTGGATGATTATTACAGAAACGGTTGTTACATTCGTAGCGGTTTTTGTAATAACGTTTTTTTTTGTAATTACTTGATTTATAATATCATGTTCATAGTTTGTTTTCCTAAATTTACATTTTCATCAATGAAATAAGACAATTGAAGCATTGGAACATACAAATTTCACAGGAAAAAAAAATTGACAAAAAAAGTTGCAACATTAACTGTATATTTGTTTCCACTTGTTCTTTTTTGTGCCTAACTTAAGTGTTGTCTTTGTTTCTTGGAGTTTGAAATGTTGCTACTGCCTTTGGATTTTTTTTAACGGAAACATCAGTTCTCACTTACTTTACCATACTAGTCATTTAGTTTTTTGTCTGCAATATTACGTTTTTTAAGTAGAGAACTGAAGCATAGCAACATTAAAGTTCCATAGTGAAAAAATATTACAAAAACAGTTGCTGATTACAAAAACGGATGTCACTCTTTCAACGTTTTTGTAATTATAACGCTTTTTGCAATTACTGGATATTCCACTAGGCAAACAGTTGGTTAGCTAGTTTTACATTATTCATAAATAAAAGTAGACAACTGAAGCATTGGAACAATTATTCCGTAGTGAAAAAAATTATTACAAAAACGGTTATTATGAAATTGTTTTTATTACAAAAATGGATGATTATTACAAAAACGGTTGTTACATTCGTAACGGTTTGTGTAATAACGTTTTTTTGTAATAACTTGATGTATAATATCATATTCATAGTTTTATGCTGCTAAATTTACATTTTTCATCAATAAAATAAGGCAATTGAAGCGTTAAAACATAAAAATTTCACAGGGAAAAAATATTACAAAAACGGTTGTTTATTACAAAAACGGTTGCAACAATCCTTTGTCACTTTACAATCTCTCGACAAAAGTGAAATATTAGATCTGCATAACAGTGACCGTGTGATTGGTAAATATTCTGAAATATGGAATTCTAAACAGAAACCGACAAGGACAGAGCAGCGGAAGTTCGAGAAACCGTTAGTTACGCTATTACGTCAGTGGAACAGAACTGAAGTTGACAATGGTGTTGAAACAGTTGATTCTTCCGACAGCATTAAGAAACAAATTTTTAAACAACTGTCATGATAAGCTTGGTCATCAAGATTATTGCAAGAAATGCCAACATCTATATTACGTCTATGTATTGCGTCTATAATGCCACAGCCTAGTATAAAACCGGCGATGGGACATTTAATAGCAAACCGACCTTTACAAATTCTTGCTTTTGTCTTTACTGCTTTGGAACCAGCTCATGGAAAAAAAAATGTGTTAGTGATGACAGACATTTTCACTAAGTTTACTCGAGCATTCGCAACAAGAGATCAAAAGGCGGAAACTGTAGCGAATGCTCTATTAAATGAATGGTTTTGTGTGTATGGAATACCTGAACGTTAGTAGTATTATATTTGAGCGAGTCTAGCGCCTCGCTCAAATATAATACTACTACTCGGAGTGCACCCCAAAAAAAATTTGACCCCTAAAAAATACCCTCATTTCAAGTAAAAAAAGCCTTAAATTTCACAATAGAAAAAAAAATCAACCAGAAGAAGAAAAGAGTTACACAGAAAAAGTGATAAAAAAATTAAACAGCCGGGTGTACACCGAATTGAAAATTCTCTTGCGGGTCTAACACAGTAAAAAAAAAGTTATCCGGGAGTACACCGAATCCAAATTTCTGTTGCGGGTCTAACACAGTAAAAAAAACACCCGGGAGTACAGCGAAGGGTAAAGAGTTACACAGGAAAAAGTGAGAAAAAAAAATAGCCGGGAGTACAGGAATGAAGAGATGTGATAAAAAAATCTAAATTTAGTCACCTGTAATTCTTGTTCATAAAAAGAACCTATAATTTCTTCATTTTTTAAATCTTTTATTTTATAAGTAATAGGGTTTCTATTTAAAACTTTTTCAATTACAAATATTTCTCTTCTCCAACGAGTTGTATAACCCTTTTCAAATTGACCTTTCTTTTTTGTTATTCTTACTCTATCTCCTACTTTGAATTTAGGTTTTTTAATCTTTTCTTCTTTTTCTGGATATAAATTTTTATACACTGTTAATTGGTTTTTAGATTTACTTGCTTCAACGGGCGTCATTTTAATTGAAGAATGTACCGTATTATTATAATTTTTAACCAATCTATCTAATACATCATTATATTTAAAAGTTTCATTGGCAGTAAAATATTTAAACATATGTTGTTTCATTGTTCCTATCCATCTTTCTACTACACTAGATTTTTCTTCATTCTCAGTTGAATATAACTTTATGTCATTATCTTTTAACAATTCTTTTACTTGTCGATTATAAAATTCTGATCCTTTGTCAGACCACACAAAGGAAGGTTTTCTTTCTTTAAATAATGTTTTAAATGCTTCACTTACCGTTACTCCCCTTTTATTTTTCAATGGAATTAACCAAACATATTTACTAAATACATCTATAACTGCTAATAAATATTTATAGTGTTTATTTTGTTTTGAATATTTTTGCATATCTACCAAATCAACTGCCCATGTCTGATCAACATAATGAACATAAACACGTCTTTTAGGAAAAACACTTACAACTCTGCGATGTAATTCATCTGCTAATTTATTTGTTAGATTTGTAAGCACCATTTTTAAATAAATAAAAATTCTTTTTTAAAAAATGACAGAAGGAAAAATCTGTATAAAATGTAATGAATATAAAACATATAATAATTATTATAAAGATTCTAAAGCATATGATGGATTAAAAGCAAAATGTAAACAATGTTTATACTTTGTTAAAAGAAATCATCGAGAAAGAAGTAAAGAAAAATATGAACAAGCTTATAATGAATTTATAGAAAGAAATCCTAATTATCAAAAGAATTATTATTTACAAAAATAAAATTATTAAAAATCATAATTAAAAATTTATTTTATAAAAATGGTCAGTAAAAAACCAAATCATTTAAAGATCTTATTACTGAAATCGATATTGATGATATAGAAGAAGATGACATAGATAAATATATAACTTATTAAAAGATGATATAGTTATTAATCAATTTCCTTTGAAAATAAAAATAATAATAACAAGTGAATTTTCAACTCCAATGTCATTTGATATAATAGAAAGTCATTATTCTCATCCTATTCAATATATCCTAACACAAAATAATATATCAAAATTTTATAAAACTTTAATACATAAATTTAAAGCTTGGATAGATGAATTTCAAGAAAAAGGATCTGGTTTTGTTTTCAGAAATATTAAAAGTGTAAAAGTAAAACAAAATAAATATGATTATCAGAAAGCTTCATCTTATATCCCTCTTCAATTTAAATCAAGAAACATTATCAATGTTCAAAATAAAAATGACAACAAATGTTTTTATGGTCTATATTAGCAAAGTTATATCCTGTTAATAAAGACAAACAAAGAGTATCTAAATATAAAGAATATGAAAATAAAATTAATATGAAAGGAATTAAATATCCTGTAGCAATTAAAGATATTTCGAAAGTAGAGAAACAAAATAATTTAAGTATAAATGTATTTGAGTTAAAAAAACCAAGCAAAAAAAAGAATCTTTAAATCCAGTTAGAGCTTCAAACGTTGAAAGTGAAAATGTAGTTGATCTCTTATACATTGAAAGTAATGGAAATACACATTATTGTTTGATTAAAGATTTAGATAGTTTCAAGTGTAATAAGAATAGACATAAATTACTTACATGTAGAAATTGTATGAAAGGATTTCAAAGAGAAGAAACACTAATAAAACATAAAGAAGAATGTTATAATCACGAATGTTGTAATGTTACAATGCCTAAATCAGGAAAAAATATTCTTAAATTTCAAAATCATCATTTTAAAAATAAACTACCATTTGTTATCTATTCTGATTTTGAATCAGATAATATTCCAATATCTACAACTCAACCAAATCCAGATAAATCATATACAAATCCAATACGAAAACAAAAACCTAATAGTTATAGTATTTATGTTCATTCGGATTATCCAGAAATATTTAAATCACAATACTTTTCTTATGTTGGTAATGATGCAGCAGAAAAATATGTAAAAAAGTTATACAAATATTTAATAAAATAAATTATAAGATTTACTTTAATGAGAAGAAAGAGTCAATATTAAATAAGAATGAAGAAGAAAAATTTCAAGAAGCAACTAAATGTTATATTTGTGAAAAAGAATTTGAAGAAAATAATAATAAAATAAGAGAACATAATCATCTTTCAGGTAAATATAGAGGAGCGGCGTGTCAATCGTGTAATACAAAAGAAGGTAAAGCAACAAAATTAATACCCGTATTTTTTCATAACGGATCAAATTATGACTTCCATTTTATCATTGAAGAATTGATTAAATATGAAGATAAATATAATAAAGTAAAACTTCTTTCTAAAAACTCAGAAGAATATATTTCTATAGATTATGGATCAAATTATAAAAAATTAAGATTCCTAGATTCATATAGATTTATGTTAAAAGGCTTATCAAAAATTGCTAAATCAATGGATGAATTTCCTATTTTAGAAAAAGAATTTAAAGGTAATACAAATCTTTTAAAACAAAAAGGATTTTATCCATATGAGTAGTATATAGCAGCACTTGAGACCCATAGGCCCTATGTTAAATTTTTTTGATTTTTCCCTTCAAATTCCGGTTCCGAAAATTGTTTCCGTTCCGGAACCGAGAAGTGTAATAAATATGCCATATTTAGTATGTAGCTGACCTTTGGCTTCAACACCTATGTCTTGCCTTAAGCTTTGGTCTCATTTGTCCATTGCCATTGGTCATGTGTTGTTAAAAAGTCAGATATCGGTCTCGCCCTACCTCAGTTCAAGGTTCT
>MJUU01009788.1:0-10091 GCA_002080025.1 Modiolus philippinarum
ATAAGTACGCCGCAGCATTCCATGGTGTACTGTTCACTGATAATATTGAAATGACTGTTTTGGAAGATGAACTTAATGAAGAAAACTTATGTAGAAATTCAACTTAATGACATAAAGATGTGAATAGTAATTTTGAACTTTTGTTGGAGATGCATATTCAAGAAATTTTTCAGTTCGACAAGAGGATTGTTTTAACATTTTTCGGGGTTTGCTAAATAACGGAAAATTTCATCTGACATGCCATCCCGAAAATTAAATGACAAGGAGTCAACTCAATTCTGCTCGTTTTGAGCGGTATGGCATGTACCAACGAACTATTATAGTGTGAAATATCTCAAAATGTTAATATTGGAGCCTATGGCAAATTATTTGGTGTTCTGTGCCCATATAGATTGTCCGCAAAGGCTTAGGTCCTCTTCAGTTTTAATAGTAGAAAGTTTAGATTTGCAGGTCTTGAAAATGTGCTCCTGAAAAATATATATTGTTGAATTTTAATAATATTTTAGGTATAGTAGTCATTGAAGATACATAGATTGTCTGCAGAAATCTTGAAGTTTATATGCTAGGGCATATTAGTTATGAAAATTATTTCTTCATATGTTGAAGATTCAAATGTGGTAATATATGATTTAATTTTTGGGTTTTGTCTGTAATACACATTGTTGAACTTGGGCAATATTTTTTGAAGTTGTCATGACTTGTCCTCTCCAACAGGTTTTAGGCTACGTTATTAATTTTCAGATCATTTGTACGTATAGTAAGTGAGAACCGAACCGTCAGTCTGAAAAGAACAACCCAAGGACAATGGCAACGTCGGAAAAACAAAGAAACGAAGACATAACATGAGCACGGCACAGAAAAGAAAATGAAGACACGCACATATACAAAAAATGAACAACACGGACCCAATAAAAACCATGGGTGAGATCAGGTGCACCGGTAAAGTAAGCATCTCCTGCTTCTTATAAGACACCCGCCGTGTTGTTTGTTTGTTTTGTAAGTATATTCCTCCTGTATGTAGGAGCACCGTCATATAACGTAATATAAGACGTAAGGAGGAACTTTTAACAAATATGCACCAGGCATGTTAATGTGAGCATTGCCTTCCCCGATTCCCTAGCCTAACGCAGGTTGACTTACCTGGAAGATATTTTATGAAAGGAGTCCTGAGGTTGTGGAATTGTGAGGAGATACGTACCAATCACTGCCATCCACGGGGCTTAAACTATGTACAGAGTGCAAAAACAAAAATAAACATAAATACAAAGAACTCTCCGGAAGCCCCCACAAAATAAGGCAGAACGGGAGTCGGTTAGGACAATCTGTCAACTCCGGTAGTAAAGACAAATCCGGTAGAGGAAAAACAAACTTTAGTGCCAAAGAGAAAGATCTGTTGTCATCTGGGAAACAGATATCTCATAGCGGTCCACAAGATCGTGATGTCGACCGTAAAACTTCTGTAGTGATGACCTCAAGTTTTGGGCAACATACCCTTGCTTAAGTAGCCTATTTGTGAGCAACCGAGCTCTATCAAGGTAGTCACTGTATCGACCACAGGCCCTTGAGTAGCGAATGAGTTGGGAGATGTAAACTCCGTATACTGGTGCTTTTGGAATGTTGCTACAAAGAAAGGGGAAGTTGACTATTGGAAAAGTGAAGTCATCGCGTTTGTCATATAGCCTAGTTTGTAGTGTACCTCTTTTGTCAATTTCAAGATGAAGGTCAAGAAACGAGGCAGATGTGGAAGTATCTGTAGTATCCTTAATTTCTAGCTCATTTGGATAAGATGAAGAAAATCACCAAAGCGAGGATTGTTTAGTGATAAAATATCATCTATATAACGAAAGCTAAAATTAAAGGACTGGGCCAGTTTTTTATCTTTATTTTGAAGAAGCCCTTCGATGAATTCAGCTTCATATGAGTGGAGAAATAGATCGGCTAAAAGAGGTGCACAGTTTGTGCCCATTGGAATTCCGATAGTCTGTTGAAAAACAAGTCCTCCAAACTGGACAAATATATTGTCGATCAGAAACTCTAACATTGTAATCACTTCTTCCTCTGTATATTTCTTCTGCGATTCTGAGTCGTATTTCACAAAGTATGCTTGTTCTCTGCCTATAACAATGTACTTATATCTTTGTTCGCCGTTCTTGCGGGATAAACATCTATGAATTATATCTTTCAGCCGTGATTTCAGTTGTTCATGGGGAATTGTAGTATAAAGCGTGGAAAAGTCAAAAGTTTTAATGCTGTTACAGTGTGATAATGATCTCGATTTTTAGATGTCAAGCAGATCCTTAGAGTTTTTTAATATCCACATTTCATTTACACCACTTCTTGAAAAGCTAGTATTACAATATTTTTGAAGGCCCTCTTTTACGGCTGTCAAGATGGATGTTAGTAGTTTAGAAATAGGTTTTGTAGAACATTTAGCAGATCCAGCGATGTACCGTTGTTTGTATGGGCATTTGTGTAATTTTGGTACCCAGTACAAGGAGGGGAGTTCAGTGTCTTCATCTTTGGCTGAAATCCGAAAGGAAAGCAAAACAGATCTATGGTTCTGCAATATCTCCTCCTTAGACAGAGTAGATATATGGTTCTGCAATATCTCCTCCTTAGACAGAGTAGATATATGGTTCTGCAATATCTCCTCCTTAGACAGAGTAGTAGCTGTGTATGTTGAATTGCCCTTGGTATTTCCAATGCCTAGTTCTTTCTTTAAACAATCGATGTAATGATTTTTACAAATGAAAATGATATTATTAAGGGCCTTATCTGCCGGAACAACGACATATTTGTCATGAATGGAGGACAAGTATCTGGCAACATCGGCATTTTTGAAAATGGATGATGCTTTAGTTCTCATTGACCCTCGTAGCTGACTGATTCGTTTAAGAATGATTGACCTCACAGCCTTAACCCACTCCGAAAGAGAATCCAGGTCTTCATCTTGTTCACGTTTAATCCATTTTCTGGCATAGTCCTCTACAGCATCCATAAGTAGCTTAAAATTTTGTTCCCAGTTGATGGATCGTGGTTCACGGAATTTTGGTCCCTTTGCAAGGACTTCACGGAGAGACGGATTTTCGATGATATTCAAGTCTCCCGTTATGACGTGACCACAGGGACTATATTTGTAAGGAGAATTTGAACATGAACAATCGGGTGGTTTAGACTTGAGATCGTCGGTGGTAAGGTTTTGCAATACACGTTTATGGTTGAAAATCTTGGATGCTATCGGTGAAGTATAGGTATATGAAATGATTGGAACTGATGTGTCCTTAAAATATGGAGGTATTTTGTTTTTTACATTTTTATGGTGTAATATATTGGCAAGGTTGATGGAATCTAAACCCTTATTTGCAAACTTAATTGGTAGAAAGGGCCGGTGTTCGTCTACGTTTGCGTGTTCTTTAATAGGGTGGAATAACCTATGTTGGCCAATATCAAGGATGACTGCGTCTAACCTGTATAAAGATGAGGATGGATCAGTGACAGAATTTTCTAAAGATTGTTTATATAAAGAATTCAATTTTGTTAGTGGTAAAGAGTACAGTTTTGTGCGAATGTGATGCAATCCTAAGGGTTTACAAACGGAAGGAAGTAGGCCATGTATAGTTACATCATGAAGTGTTGATGTATAATGGCGATGGCCATGACTTCGTTTTCGTCTAAGATTGATGACAAAAATGCGCATCACATTTATATCATTACACCTAGGGCTGGATAGATTACCAATACTGTCAATTTTGTCGTTACAACCATACGGTATTGCCGTTCCTAATTTACGTATCCTGTATTCTTCTTTTTGTCTACGAAGAGGTGTACTTAGGTTGGGGTTGTTAGAAGGATGATATATTTTTTCTAGAATCCGTACTTTCATGGAGAGAATGGAATGATCGGGTTGATTAAAATGTTGGTAAACGGTAGGAAATTTCATGGTGTTGATTCCCGATCTATGTCCGTTCATGCGTTCATTCAGTCTTCCCTTAGTTTCACCTACATAAATAAGGCCACATAAATTGCATTCTATACCGTAGACAAGATTTTTAGAAGCACAATTAAGATCGTCATAGCTTCTGGTATGATACGTCGTTTTTGTCAAATTACTAGTGAAGAACGTATCTGTTATCAAAATTTCACATGTTTTACAGTTTTTAATCTTGCATTTTGAGATAGTACAATGCTGTTTGTTCATCATCATTATAATTTAAGATGTCAAATAACTGAACGGAGCATGGATGAACTTGTGGCTTGAGATCAGAATTTTTATACTGGAAACGTGGGTCATTAGATGCTACATATGAAATGGTAGTATTGACTTTGTTTGGCTGGACACCTGCCTTACAAGATGATACCGTGTCCATAATATCATCAGGTTGGGGCCTTTTTATACTGGGCGACGCCCCAGCCAGTATGGTCTTGTTGTTTCTCAATTTCATGCTTAAGTAAAATAAGCTACTGGGTTGATGATGCCCTCAGGGACAAATTGTCCACCAGCAGTTCAATTATATTGAAAATGTAAATTGGATTTTGATTTAAGTTAATTTTTCTTAAAAATATATATATTGTTAAAATTTGTCACTTTTGGGAAAACGGTTATACAGGGTAAATGAATTGTCCGCGCAAGTATTAGTACAGTTTTTATGATAGGAATATTTTACGAAAGGATATGGAGTAAATGAACATGAGAACATACTCCAACTGCAATGTTTGTATTTTCCAGATCATTTTTACATACATTGAAGATATGCATGGGGAAGGATTTTGATCTTGTGCATTTTTCTGGAAATTGTTGAAATCAATTTTTGTAAATTTATCACAGAGGTTTCATAGTTTGTGCAGTTCCTCCTACAGTTTTTAAATGATTTAATGATTACGCTATTTTGAACAACATTATCAACCTTCTTAACACTTCTATTATTCCTATGATAAAAGTTTAAAAAAAGGAAAAAAAGGAATGATATATGAAGGCCTCATGGTGACTTCAAGATGAAGAACAGCAGTAAAAGCGTTGTTCTTTTGCTTGTTTTTGCAATGTATTTGTAAAGACTTTGTCTCATGTGCATTTACTCCATATCCTTTCATTGTTGATTCAATTTTAAAGTCTCCCAAACGTTGTTTGTGGATTAATTAGTGTAGTGTCTGTAAAATGTCTAATAGTATGATAAATAAAAATAGATAAACAGTATTAATTATGAAGGGAGATAAGAGGAAACATCTGCAATGGCCGAAAATTACAATCAAATGCTATAATCCACCAGAGAAGTGCACAAAATAAACAACAGTAAGGACCAAAGACTGTCATAGACAACGATAGAAACTCACAGAAAAAAAAGAAATTAAAAACAATGCATAAATTGTATAAACGTTTGATCAACTTCACCCACATTTTTGTCTGGTGTAATTTAATATAAGAATATATTAGATTTCGCTGCTTTGCTTTAAAAAAAGAGAGAAATTAATGCCTTAAATGTCTTTTGTAAGCCCTGCAGAATGACATTTAGTTGAAGATTTATAGCTACACAACGTGCTATGGAATAGTTTTAATAGTGTTATAAATGTTGTGTTGGCACAAATGACAGAGTATTATGTAATGTTATTGTGAAAAACTTTTAAGCTTTTAAATGGAAATGCAATCTATGTTGAAGATTGGAATTATCCTATTAACACTGTATTCCTTCATTATTTAAATCACGCTGTTTAATTACATTTGCTGCTCTATATATCAATAAGTTTTTTGCAAAGCATATAGATTTCTAACTTGAGTAATGGGATAGCAATGGGTATGGCTTATATAAACCTGCCAACTATAGAAGATAAATGTATTGCATGCAGGAGACTGTTAACCTATAAGAACTTCTAGTTTTTATATAATGCTTAACATACTGTGCCAAACTGGAATGGTTGAAAAGGTTGCAAATTGACATGCTTTATTGTACTCCCATCAGTTTTACAGATCGGTCCATAAAATCGAAAGACTTATGCACGGGATTTGCACTGTATTTCGTTTGATCAATAATTAGTGTACTGTATGAGGTGTATTTGATTTGCTGCGCCTGTAAATGTCAGTATCACCGAACAGGCAATGATATATTATTGATTATTACATAATGTCATGATCCATACCGGCCTCGGTGTAAGCATTAGACGCTCATATCAAGACGGAAGACGTAGCCCGAAAGCTGATATTGGTCTAGGACTAAAATCAGGGACGGTATTAAAAAAGACCTTGTCTTTTCAGCAAGTTTCTATATAAAACATATTTAGTTTATATTAAGGATGCTCGCTGGTCACGTTTGGTATTTCTTTCAGATTTTTGGACTTCTCTGGTTTTTTTATCCATTCTAAAGCATTATAATTTTCTGCCCACAAACCCCCATATTTTGTTTGATAATTTCAATTAAAATTTATACATCTTTAGGAGCATTCTTACAAAATTTCATTGAATTCTATTTATTTTCTCACATTGGCTCATGGAGAAACATGGGTTATGATAAACATATGATAAATTCAGAGGAATTCAGTTTCGCGCCAAATTTTTAATTACTTATATCTAAAAAAAACGACATCAGCAACCTTATAATTTTTTTCCTGTTTAAATTACTTCTTTTTCAGTTGTCTCAAAAACATATCAATTATTTGAAACCCTATGTATCTATTTTCAAACTGACCAACGAACATCCTTAAGGTGAAAAATAACCTTTGATAAAATAAATTATCGGGTCATCGTCAAAATAGCTATTAACATGTGATTGCATAATTTGCTTGTTCAAATGCTGTATATTTAGATTTTATCTGCACTGAAGAGACATAAGTTGTCGTAATGACCATATGCAGAAACAAAATATACACTAAGTTCGGGATCTAGTAATTTGTTACCACTGGGATGATGCCTCTTCTGGTGGACTGTCAGTCCTCGTAGGTATTCACCAGCCCAGTAGTCACTACTTCGGAGCTGACCCGAAAGCCGATTTTATTTGAAAACTTTCAATAGCTAAAGTTTGTAAATTTGTTGGAAACTAAGGAGTATCTCCCTCATGCAAAGGTCTATCCTTAGCTGATTTTGGCTTTCGAGTTCGATTTATTGGTAATTTGTTCTCTATCGGTTTAAACATTTTTAGATTTTTCACTGCGCTGAAAAGACATAAGTTGTTAGAATGGCCATATACAGAGACAGAAGTTACGGTAAGTCCGGAAATTAGTTAATTTGTAAGCGATGAATTGCAGTTTTGTAACATTGTAGTATATTTAAAATTTAATGTTGTTATATCTTTACATCATGTTTTTGTTGGCAAAAATATTGATCATCTCCTAAATGCTTTACACCATAACTAAATTTAAACAATTTTTCATATTGGCAGTATTTGGCATTGCACAATATCATGTTCTTCTTTCATAATTGATGATGCCATTATACCAAATCTAGATGAATTCAAATGAAATTTCATATGTAAGAAGGCTTGGTGTCATAGTCAACGGAAATTATTCTCTTGGCTAGCTGTCAGTAACTGCGAGCATTTGTCCGGACAATACCTGTGTGTATTGTCTGCATGTTTTATGTACTTCGTTGTAAGGGTACTCGTCTTGATAAGTTGGGACTTTTTTCTAGTTTGATTTTTACTGTGAGTCTTTTTGTGTATTTATTTTTAGCCTTTCACCACACATAGGGGGAGGGTTTGATTCCAAGAAAACTAGTTTAACCCCATCGCAATTTTTGCGCCAGTCCCAAGTCAGGAATATGTTGGTAATTGGCTTGTCCTTGTCTTCTTATAAAATTTTAGTTTCTTGATATTTGGGTTATTGGATGTGGTTTATTTCCATTGGTTTATTCACTTTTTTACCTTTTTGGGGACATTTAGGGCTTGCTTTATGGTGTGAGGTTCCTCACTGTGTTGAAGACCGTACGGTGATCCCTAGATACTTTGTTTTGGGTCGTTTTAACCTGGATATGGGATGTTGTCTCCTTGACATTTACCCCATTTCCTTTCTTTTTCATATTAATATTGCAATATAAAAAATTCCATCTATATCCAATTTATTTGAAGTTCTTTTTGTTTTTTGACAAGAAACAGCATAATGCATAAAGCACAGCCTTGAATGCAAAACTAAGATACATGTATCATATCCTTTCGTAAAAAACTAATGCAAGAGTTGTCTTTTAATGCAGTGTGGAGTTAGTAAAACAATTCCCCTTGTTGAGAAGTATGCTCGTTATTTTTCTCAAGATATAAAGGTGTACATGTACATGAGTTTATATCTCATGTTAACTTTTGTTTATAATTACTTTCTTAATTTATGTAAATTCTAAATTGACATTCTAAGGTTGAACTCCCTCCATCGTAGATATTTGATATTACTTATAATTCGGATTTTGTTTGGTTCTATGCATTTTAATCATTTTTTTTCATATATTTTTTTAATAATACACTTCAGAACATATTTGTCCGCATCTAGCAAGATTCTACATATTGTTTACGTCTATTCTATACATAAATATTAACTGTAATAATGAAAATTTCTGGCCAATTAAGTTTAAAATTCGAAGCGTGATCATGACATTTTGACTGTAAAGGCCATTGTAAAACTGCCGAGTAAGCTATCTTTGACAGAAATATACACATCAAAGATAAATATGTAGCAAATTTGTCCGCATAAGACTGTGAACTATAACTCGCATAGATTCATAAACAGTTGTCCCTTTTAAACTTACTCTAGAAAATTGGCGGCCAAGTTAAACTCTAAGCTTTCAAGCGACGGGAAATCCTTCTACAGACTGGTTTTAAAATTCCCACAACAAAAACTTTTCATTTAACGGAAGAAAACATAAATAAAAAGACGGGGATAGTAGAAAAATAATCCGAAACACTGAGATGTACTTTCTAAGTGAAACTTTTATGAAGGGAAGTAATTCACCAAAAAGGGGCGTGGTCACATGATTTTTCTAATGAATAAAATACCCCTGATTCTTCCTTATGTTAAATTAGGGATTTCTAATATCTTGGTCCTAGTGCTGCTTTCCGAATACAGATCTACTACGGGATAACGTACTTATCTTAGCACTTTGTCACGTGATAATAGTGACGTTGCGGTGCTTGACGTCTTCCGCTTCGTACTTGCTGTAAATAACAATATCTTATTTGACAAGTTCCACTTACAGAATGTTGTAAGCAGTGGTTAAATTTTCATTCTATTTTATTGCGAAGCTTTAAGTTAAGAACCGCGGTAACACGACTGCACTGTCTGCAGAATAACACAATATTTTAATGTTTGGAAGTGACCTTAAATTTCATCTCATTTGCGTCAATTTTACTGGAACAAATGTCTTTAAAAATGTTCAAATAAAAATCACGTCATTTAAAACAAGTACTCATCTTCACAGGGAAAGTAAAATTCCCTTAATTTACAAATTAGATAGCATTTCTTAGACGAATTTACAACGGTGTGTGTTGGAAATTCAATAAACCGGAAATGTATGTGAACCTGAAAATTCCGGGAACGTCATAAAAGATGTTACGTCATTCCGGGAATGAAAGGAACTCGAAAACGACGTATAGGCTATACAGCTCATTAAAATTATTGCAGTTGGAGTTAACATATGTGTAATGGTCTCATGTTAATTCAATTCGCATCCTTTTTCATAATATACACGTATCAATAAAACGGAATGAACAATGTTGCGTCACAGCTTTAAGATTAATCCTTATCTTTATAATTGGTGCTATGCTGCTATATGAGCGTTTTTCATTTTTTTGCCTTTTTGTGTTGCATATTTTCATTTTGTAGTACTACTTAAACGGCTCTCGCAAATAATGCAGTCCCCTCTTTCATTTACGTTGAAAGTTTTTGGTTTATCAATATTTTTACCACTCCTTATAGTATTAGTTTTTTCTCATTTGCAACAAAATCTGCTAGGTTTTTGCCCAACAAAAAAATCGTTAAAATCATTTTGTTTCATTGACATTCATTTAAATTGATGATTTTAATGCCCCCATTTATAGTTAAATAAAGTATACAGATTCGTTAACTATCAGGTCTTGATGTAATTTGTTCGACCCTAGTGAAAATTTAAACCGATTGCACTAGTCTTT
>MJUU01009789.1:0-45150 GCA_002080025.1 Modiolus philippinarum
CTTCTACCATTGTTTCGTCTGTCGCGACCACCTTGGGTAGGATTATCTCAAAATTATTGCGGTTTCCATAAGCCACTTGGTTATAAACGTGTGCTTTGAATGAAACGTTAAAGACGGACAACAGGCAATAGATGCAACATTTGAACAACCCAAATTTCAGCATTAACTATATTTATTAGAACAATATGAATGCTACAGCTTGCAAACGATCTAAGAAACTACACGATACATTCAAATAAATATAATTTAAGCTTGACCTGTGAGTTGTCAGGGGAAATTAAAATACCAAACCCTAAGTCCAAACGACAGTCATTCCTACAAAACTTGATGAATCTGAGAAAATGTAAGTAACTCATCAAACTTAATCCACCCACCAAATTAAAAGCAATTATCTCAAGCAGTCTATTATGACGCCAAGAAAACTTTATTCTAAAACAATGTCAAATGACGAATAAAAGCAAAACAGCGTGTGTATCTTCCCAACTTTGTTGCAACAGCATAAAAGTTTATACAATAATGGCACTTCCGCGATATCAAATATAATAATATTAAACAAGAGAAGGGGCAGTCGGAAACGACAGCTAATCCCCTTGACCGTTTGTCTAGTATTATAAGCACTCAACAAAGTTGTACCATTCAAGGTCTGGCTTGTTACTTAAACATGAGCCAGTCATGCAAGAAATGTTGTGACCTTATTTCAATCAGGAACCTCATACCTATAGCATGTGCATTAATTTATGAAATATTAATCTTCTACAAGTTGTAGTATCTTAAATCCAGACTATAACACAAACTTTAACCTTAGTCTCTCATGCATGAAATGAAGGTCAAAGTGACCAAATTTTTATCTGGAGCTTTGTAACTTTACAAGACTCATCTACATACAAAATATTATTCTTCTAGAAGTTGTAGTATCTAAAATCCAATCTGTAAAACAAACTTTAACCTTAATCACTCATGCATGATATGTAGATCAAAGTGACCTAATTTTTATCTAGATTTTTATAACTTTGCAAGACGCATCTACGTACAAATTATTATTCCTGTAGGAGTTGTAGTACCCCAAATCCGGACTCTTACAAAAACTTCAACCTGAGTCGCTCATGCATGAAATGTAGGTCAAAGTGACCTAATTTCTATCTGGAGCTTTGTAACTTTACAAGACGCATCTACATACAAAATATTATTCCTCTANATAGGAGCTCGGGATAGCGGGACTTGGTAGCGGCACTAGCAAAAGCAAGTGGTAGGGTTAAACCGATTAATGGGTACCCAAACCTCCCCTTTCTCTATCCCGTTTCCCTATAGTATAATAAACATGCGAATAAAACCCAATACAGGTAGACTACTAACTCAATGACCACTATCTGGAAAAGCATATGACAAAAACGTAATTTAGAAAGATGGGTCAAAGAATGCTCGCTGCTAAACTGCCGGCTAGCTCAAGGAATCTAGTCTGCTGGTAAAACACTGTCGCACTACGTGTGTTTGGTAAAGAGTCGTCATGTATTTCAGTAGACATCGGCAGTATTAGTGAGAGGCCAGTATATATGTAAAGTCTTTAGGTCACCGGAATCGAAAGCCAAATTAACGGTTTGTTCAAAATATCTCGTCGATATCCACTATTACGTAAAGAATGTAAGTTACGTCCCAGTTTTTCTGGATTATTTATCAGTTTTTGACATTTTTTAACAATATTTCCATAAAATCGAGGATGAGAAATGCCCTTAAAGTTTGTAATTAGCTGTTTGCGAGTCACGTCATATCTAGATATCAAATGTTCATATTTTCTGTAAAACTTCTAAAAGTATTTAATAATTTATGAAATCTGTAACCTTGTTGTAAAAGTTTGGATGTGAGAGTAAGGTTACGCTCATTAAAATCATCAAGGGTAGAACAAATGAGAGCGAATCGTACAAGGTGAAATATATACACCTCGTAGGATGGAGCTAGGGGAACGTCACCGTCAAGAAAGGGAAAATTAGTAATAGTAAAATCAAAATCATCGCTTAAACTTTTTATTTTACCATAGTCAATGATGATACTTAGATCCAGAAAAGGGCAGTATTTAGAATTATTGTTTGCCTTATTAAGTTTCAGTTGTTGTGGGTAAATCTAAAAACTGGGGATTATCAATAGGAAAGATATCGTCAATGTACCTGCTATTATCATTAAATAGAAAGTAGTTGATCACTGTTTGGTATGGTTCCAGCCTGTAGTTTTTTCATGAAGTCCCGTTCGTAACAAAACAGAAAATGATCTGCATTGAGAGGTGCACAATTAGTACCCATGGAGATTCCAATGACCTGATGATAAACAATTGTGCAGAAACGAACATAAATGTTGTTTAGCAAGAGATTCAGTGCCTTAATCATATCATCACATGTCCAGGAGCTATAATTGTTGTAAGTAATATTGGACAAGAATCCTTGCTTTTTGTTGCAGCAAATAAACTGAAGAGCCGAAAATCTAAAGGACCATTTAATAAGGTCACCTAATTTGGATTTAATCAAATTATGTGGAAGGGTTGTATAAAGTGTAAAAAAATCATAACTGTCAATAGATGAAACTGGTCTATCAATAGACTGTAATTTATCTAAAACTTCAATAGAATTATTTACACTCCAAAAGTAATTTACCTCAGAGTTTTGATGTTTTTTTCACAATAGTTTATTACTAACTGCTTTATACAAGTGAGTGCACTGGTTAAATGGGTGGACAAATTTGTGTAGACCAATTACTCGAAGCCGAAATAAAATGATATTTGTAGGGATTTTTGTGAAGTTTAGGAATCCAGTGCATAGTAGGTAGGGTGTTATCTTAAGGTGGAACTTTGCTTCAGTCAATTGTCACAAACAAAAGAGGCGTGGTATATTTATTGTAGGTGTGGAATTGGTGTGGCATGAATACGTGAATAATAGTTGGTGTGAAATATGAAAATTTTCGTCATCAGCTGTACAATGTCAAGTTTTATTGAGCAGGTACATTTGTAATATACAGGGGTTTCAGCTGTACTGTATGGTGGTGCTGAGCTCCGCTCTAGGAAAAATATTAACGAAAATTATTGCCACCCACATGATAATTTCCAACAAACCATCGGCGGCCATGAATTAAAAATCATATAAAATGTGCCTTTAATTGTTGTTGTGTTTTGTTGTTGTTTATACTACAAGTTACCCATTTTTGTGGTTCTATGTGCTCGTTTTCATATGTTTGTTATGTTATGTGGTCTCTCTGTACTATTATATTTAGCGTGATTTTTTTTTAAAATTAAAACATTCATACATATATAAAATAGAATAAATTCATAATGGAATATTTTAAACTATTTTTTTCCATATTTTTCTTAGTTTAAATATTTTACGAAAAGACATGGGGTAAATGAACATGAGACCATAACACATATGTTAACCCCAACTGCAATAATTTTAATGAGCTGTATTGCCATTTCGGAAATTAATTCCTCATCAGCAGCACTAGAACCCAAACAAAGGAAATCCATAATTTCAAAAAATGCTTGAAATGCATAAAACCAAACGAAATTTGAATAATCCGAATAAAGACTGGTTTCATTCCTGATTTCAATCAATGATTTCCAAACAACCATACTTGTGCAAATAAAATAGTAAATTATATTGTCTGATAACATTTATTGCTTAAAATGTCAGTAAGCATAAAAATACAATTCTTATCCATTTTACAATGTTTTGAATATGAGTCACAGAAATAATCAAGAATTTTCATTTGCATGATAACATACATGTTTAAACGAAAGCATCATACAATCGTCCCATAAGTCTTTCTCCCTTTCTCTTTTTTAAGTCCCTTCATTCAGCAAAATTTCGATTAGAATACTAATAAATTTGTACACAATGAAACTGCATTATCTAACTTTTTACAGTGTCTAAATTTTAATGATGTTTGTAGTACCGATTTGTTCTTGCAATTGTCCGAATACTCAATAGATTAACCCAAGTTTATCAAACTTTTACGTTGGTACTGTTTGTGGGTTAGAGAAGAAACACGTACCATGGATTTGAATTGGTTTAGTCTAAGGGTTAGAAAATGACATTAACCAATCAGCCACAAAACAGATTTTTCAACACCATATTCTACCTGGCTGTGTGACGGGTGCCATGCGTGGAGCAGATCATGCTTACCCTTCCGGAGCACCTGATGATACCTCAGTTTTTATAGGGGTTCACACTGCTAGTGCTTTAGTTTTCTGACGTTCTTGTTCCTTTTTGTTTATTTGTTTTGTCTTTGTCACACTGTCTCAATTCGTGTTGCTGTGAATTATTTTGAATAATCTTGCGATTATTTTTATCTGAAATTTCATGTTAAAAAACAGAGGAAATTTACCATTATATACAGATAAATGTATCATAAGTACATACAATAATCTTGTTTCTATACAAAACAATGAAAGATATAGGAAATGTTAAACAATTACAATCATGATGAACATTTACAATCGGTATGAACAAAGGTTACAGACCAAAAGTTTTATAAGTCATATATTTATTGATATAATTTATATACAATCTTATGTTCAGTAAGGGTGCATAAATACATACTGGTTATGAATCAAAATGAATCTTAATCCTTTTGCAACTTAAAATGGTAAACATTTAATATAAAACTGAAAACCTACTCAAATAAGACACAAAAGAAATTTACCTCGTTTAAACTCTTAAATGAAAGGATATAATGTCAAAATCCCTTCAGAAACAAATGGAACAACGCTTTTGTTGTTATTCATCTTGAAATCACCTTGAGCTTCAACAATGATCAAAAAGTCATATCTCATAGTTTCATAGTAAGTTCAAGACGGTCCCTTGCACTGGTTTAAGCAAAATTTTCTTGTTAATACAACTTTACCTTCATGCATCTTGCTCATGGATGCGGGATGGTCTACAAACATAACAATGTCGGGCAAAGTACTCGTACAAAGACGATAAATTGTTGTCCGACAAAGGGACCAAAAGACAATACAACATATAAACGACTTCAGAACAGTCATCCAGTTGAATGCAAGCAAGAAAACCTTGATTTGTGTAAACTCTTCACTAATGACTTAACATTTTACAGCAAAGTCAATCTTCCTTGGCTTTCAAATATAGCTTTATCAAAATATTGAAGTAAAATAATAACAAATCAAAACTTCTTACACATATTACCAGACAGTATACAACAAAACAATAATGAAGGAATTATATAAAACATTATTTTTACAATAAGTATAACACTTATGATTACAGCTTATCTTGTATCATTTGCTGTAAAATAAAAACCATTTAAAAGCTGCTATACTGATAATTAAAATAAAGAGGTCCCAGCAATACAAACATAATCTCAATTTCTGTCAGTTTTAAACTATATGCCACGAAGCAGAAATATGATAAAAATTAAACGAAAAGGCAATAATTTTATTTGTAATCTTACAATATCTGAGTTTTGTAAATTTGTTGAAAACTAAAAGATGACCCCCGCATGGAAAGCCCTGTCCTTAGCCTGTTTTTGCTTTTCTTTTAGATCATATTGGTTGTGTGTTCTTTATAAGTTTTTGAACATCTTTGAATTTAAGGTATTTCAAATATTAAGATTTTATCTGCACTGAAGACAAAAGTTGTCGAATGGCCAAAATTTACAGTAAGTATCTAGTTATACTGAGACTAGCCTGAAACCTTTGTACGATTACCTTCTTGAAATATGAGTCATAATAAATAAAATGAAGCTGTATAGTACGTGACAATATAAGGACAATAACACTTCTTTGACCTTACCCATTACTCTAACTTTATATTCTAAATATTTCAACTTGAACTAGAAGCTCAGAGACTCACTGTTGACAGTTACTTTGACTGTTGTTTCCAGAGTCGGTCGTTTGTAGACTGAAAATATTGATCAGTCCTGCGTTACAAGTGACTGTGCTGTGATAATTTAACGCTGATCAGTCTTTTTCAACACTAGGTATTGACTTAAAATATCTGTCTACCGTTGTGCCAATGCAAAGAAAGAGAAAGAGGACGTTGAGACATTGTCCGACTGGATCAGGTCCATAAAGTCATTAATTGTAAATCGCATCCGGCGCTTAAAAACAACAATGAAATCCAGAAATCCCAGTTTACTTGAAGATCCCCTTGTAGTAAAAACTCTTTCCAACCTCCATGAAAATTACGTCATTGTCCCAGCAGACAAAGCTTCTAACAACATACTGTTTGTGTGTAAGAAACACTATCTCGACTGCCTGGTGAAGAAGATGGGCATCGACAGTTCATCTGGAAACCCTACTTATACCCCTACTACAATATCGAGGGATGAGATTGTAAAATATCACACTTCAGTTTTAGCATCATTTTGCATAAAAGCCAATGATGAAAACAATCAAATCCCTTACATCTACTGGGTATCTTAACTACATAAGAATCCGTACAAACAGAGATTCATTGCCGGGTCTTCCAGATGCACCACTAAACCTCTTTCACAGCTCCTAACTACTTTGTTGACCGCAGTCAGAGATGGCCTGAAAAATTACTGTAATAAAGCTTACTCCACAAGCGGTGTGAATCAAATGTGGATTCTTAAAAATTCCAAAGATCTCCTTGAACAGCTATCCTCAACCAGTCTTACCCATTGCCATATTGCCATTTGACTTTTCTACTCTTTAACAACCCTTCCACACAATAAACTGAAAACAGTAATTGCAGATTTAATACATCAATGTTTCTGCACTAAAAATGGAGAACGCAGATACACCTATTTAGTTATAGGGAAAGACCAGACATATTTTGTTAAAAACCACACTAATTCAAACAAGAAGTACACTGAGACTGACGTAATCAAAATGTTAGAATTTTTGATCGACAATATTTTTGTCGAATTCGGAGGTCATATTTTCCAACAGACAATGACCTTTTCCTTTACTCGTACGAAGCCAAGTTTTTACAAGGGCTCATTCAAATAAAACAAAAACCTTAATTTCAGCTTCCGCTACATAGACGATGTACTTTCTCTTAATAATCCTAAATTTAAGGAGTATTTACATCAGATCTATCCCAATGAGCTTGAGATTAAAGAAACAACTGAAACACCTACTTCAGCTTCGTACCTAGATCTTTTATTGTATATTGACGAAGAAGGACGTTTGAAATCTAAGCTATATGACAAGCGTGATGATTTTAATTTCCCAATAGTGAACTTTCCCTTTCTTAGCAGCAATATACCTACCTCTTCAGCCTATGGAGTGTACATTTCACAGTTGATTCGTTACTGTCGAGCGTGTAGTTTGTACAGTGATTTTTTGAACAGAGCAAAAACACTGTCCCAAAAGCTGCTTAGTCAGGGATTTGTTCAACCTATGTTAATTTCATCCCTCAAGAAATTCAATGGCCGTCACCATAACATCATTGAAAGATATGACGTGTCAGTATCTCCAATGAAAGTGGACATTTTCAGCTAGATTCACGTCTTCCCGGATTTGACTACCGACTTTGACATTTTCCTGGATCGACTCACTCACAGTGTTACGGGTGCTGTTAACAGAGCAGGACATGCTTACCCTTCCGGAGCACCTGATGTCACTCTCAGTTTCACTGGAGTTCACACTGTGAGTGCCTTTGTTTTGAATGTTGTGATTTCTATTTCTGTGCTTTGTGTCTGTCTGACGTCATTGTTTTGTGTCTGGCGCCATTGTTTTCTGTGTTCTCGTTTTGGCCATGTCTTTTGACTTCAATTTTGTTGATTTCCCTCCTTTGTTCCTTCGCTATTCTACTGCCGTTGTTTCAGTCACATTCAGTCTTTTCCTGTGTTGTAAATGAATGATACGTTTTTTTAGTGTGATGTCATGATTTCTATTTATATGTACATGTTTTGTGACGTCATGAGATCTATACAATTTAAATTTCTTTACCAACAACATACAAATTATCATATATCAATTGTTTTTTAAATAATTTTTTTCTTCAATTCTTAAGCAATATCAGTCTGAAAACCAAACTTTCACCCACACATTGAAAGGGGGAGGGGGGTTGGATAAAAAACGAGTTTAACCCCACCGCAATTTTTGCGCCTGTTCTAAGACAGGAATATGTTGGTCATTGGCTTGTCCTTGTCTTCTTATAAAATTTTAGTTTCTTGATATTCGGGTTATTGGATGCGGTTTGTTTCCATTGATTTATTCAATTTTTACCCTCTTTAGCCATTTAGGGCTTGCTACATGAGGTTTCTCACTGTGTTGAAGACCGTACGCTGACCCCTTGATGCTTTGTTTTAAGTCGTTTTAACCTAAAGATGGGATGTTTTCTAATTTACATTTACCCCATTTCCCTTCTTTTTTCATATTAAATTAATTAAAATATATTAAACTGTCATTATCTGAAGTTTTCACAAAAAAGAAGAAAACAAAATTAAGAAACCAATGATCAAAGCACATAGTGGTCGGCTTTATGTAAAGACTATGTATCAGAACACATACTTTATGTTTCAATTAGATAACTGAATAAATAATCAGAACATTCTATCTTAATTACTTCAAAACTTCATATATCATTCAAGAGTACTATCACCTTTCACATTTGTTTTTTTTTGCATAGCACGTTGCGCGTTTACGGATCCATGGGGTTCCGGGGGATGGGAACCATTTTGTTCTGTTAACATTTTAAAGTTTCGGGAACGATTTTTATTTTCATTTTTTAGTTATACGTAAACATATCTTAAAGTTATCAGGACTGGAATAAAAGTACATGAAAACCCCGCAAAACCATGTGAAATTACATGGGGTAATGAAAATATCGTTTTTTTTTTCAATTTGGGACATCAATTCTGGAACCCATAAAATGCAAAGGAAAAAATAAATACATCACTTTCGCCCCGCGCATATGTTTCTGAAAACTCGAATTACATTGTACCTTTTTTTCACATTATTAAAACAAAAACTCAAACTATCAATGAATATCAAAAGATATGGGTAACATATAAAATAACCAAATAAATTTATATGAATAACATGTAACTCAAAAACTATGTGTACTATTAAACTATAGGAAACATAAAAACTTCATAAAAGTAAATGTTATCAAAATCTAACATATTGTCATGGTAAGCGCATGGTTTTACAAATCTAGAGATTGCCAGCTCGAATCTAGTTGCTACCTGGTTTTGGACTATTTTGTGTTTTTCGTACTGCTGCCAGCTCGAATCTAGGTGCTGCTTGTTTTTGGACTATTTGGTGTTTTCTGTTTCCCCCGTCGTTTCCTCATGAAAGTGCCGTGACTTTGTTAAATGTATGATGGTTAAAAAATTCTAGGTAATTTCATTGGAAAGTGGTATGACAAATCACTGTGTTTTCAGGGCATTTTACAATTTAAATGTCATTGGAAATAGAAGAAAATCCAGTGAAAATAGCCCATAAATCGCAATATTTTCACGAGATTTCATTGGTTGATCTACAGAGTGCATTGCAATAATATTTCTGTATACATATATAATCGTTTGATTTTCATATTAGTTTTATCTTACAATAATTCCAAATGTAATTGTAACGTTTATTTTCATTGGTCAACGTCATGAATAGCAAACGGAAATATTTTTCGATATTTCCGTTTGCCCATTAATCCGCTCCGCAAAAATATAGTGCAGCAAATAAAGGCATCGTTAACATGGATCACGCAGTTTTTAGCCTACAAAAAAGGAATTATAAGGATTAAACACTGATTTTTAGGAAATTATGTATGTATAAACTCCGGCAGCTCACTCACAAACTTTACATAAAGTCCTTCGGACTTTATTCAGTTTGTGAGTGAGCTGCCGGAGTTTATACATAGATAATTTCCTAAAAATGAGTGTTTAATCCTATATTGTAACACACTTTTGTTTCAATACAGAAAATTTCACAAAATTATGCAATAGGAAACCCCTAAAATTTTGCCCTTTGTTAATTCTGTAAATATTTTACTCCAATATGCTTGTAAGGCTGACGAAAGATGACGCACATATGTTTTTGAAAATGACACAGATTAGCTGGGGAAAGGGGCAGTCATATATTTGTGATGACTGTGACGTCAAATTTGAGTCAGATTAGCGGATGGACAAAGATTTGCGACAGGACACTGATTTGAGTATTACATATGTAAATCTCATTAAAATCCTTTAGAAATTAGTCTTTTATATGTAGTTAAAGTCTTTGGCACTAATTGATTGAAAAGGGTACTCTTATTACACGTTATTTTACTCAAAAGACAATTAAAATACTATTTCAAACCAAACTTACACAAATAATTGTGTAGTATTTAAATATGACAAGAGAATAAGTGCATATTTGGCATCTTGACAATAACATATGGGGCCATAACCTGTCATTTTTGTCGCTTCAAAAATAATCAAAAGTGCATACAAATACATTGGCAGAAGATAACATACTGCACGAAAATTTTTAGCACATTCAATTTTCAAAGCTTTTTTTCTTCAGTTGAAAGTAAAATTTCTAGTTTACTATAATCTTTGTAAACACTTCACAAAAACAGAAATAATAAAACGATTGCCACCAATACTATAGAGAATCGCTTAAGTGATAGAATCTCTGCAATTCGGTTGTGTTCTTGTTCTTATGTATTGTTTCTGAAACAACAGCAGTAGAATACCGAAGGAACAAGGGAAGCGAAGACTACAAAAATCGAAATCCGAAGACATGGCAAAAACGGCAACAGAAAAAAACAATGACAAAACAAGAACGTGAGGAAGCTACGAGCACGGAAATAAAAAGACACTCAAACTAAGGCACTCATAGTGTGAACTCTCATGAAAACCTGGAGTGACATCATGTGCTCCGGAAGGGTAAGCATGTTCTGCTCCGCTAGCGGCACCCGTCACACTATCAGTGAGTCAAAAAGTCTTACTGCAAAAGAAATAAAATCTACATTTAATGATAAAAATGAGATTTTGCTACTTTAAACTGTATTGTTCAGTTTACAATCAATAAATAATTTTGAAATCGCATAAAAGGCGGTTTGGATAAGCAAACAAATATTAGTAATTATCAAGAATAATCATGCAATAGAAGTTATTTCATGAAAAAAAACATAAAAAATACTGTTTTCATTGTGCATTTTTCCTAGATAAAAATAAAGTGATAAAAGAGGACAAAAGATCACATATCATTAATTTGTTCATTAAGTGTATCAGGCAATCCATCTCAAAAAAACAAACATGGAAATACAAAGGCATCTGAACATATTCAAAAGATGTGCAAAAAGTCTAAGAGATCGTTTACAATTAATGTAGTACATATAAAAATATAACAAAGACACAACATTTCAAACAAGCAGATTCATTAATCATCATTTATGTTACTATTTAAAATAATAATATTATGCTTTTTATATTATAAATAAATAAAAAACAAAAAATACCACATATTGCCATTTTGGTAATTTTTGTCTCTTCAATACATATCAAATCAAAACATTTGGAAGACCACAAAACCAGAAATTTCTAGATTCTGATTAACTAATTTAACAATTTACCCCAAAAAGACCTAAATGAAAAGCTAATATCAGCTAAGGACAGAGCTATGCAATACGGAGATACACATTAGTTTTAAGCAAATTATTTTCTAAAATTTAGATATGTCAAGCATCCAAATGAATTCTGTTTTTTGAGTCCACTGAAGTACTGACTACAGGTTAGGTGAATAAGTGACATTTAATCATCTTCTCAATTTGTGTAAAAGGGCGATTTTAAAAAGAAAAATGACGTTGATTAAGAAACATAGGAACCGTTATAAAAAATTCATAATGGATTATAAATATTCATAACGGATTCCGACAAGCCAACAATCATGAAAAATTGTTTGTGCTTATAAAAAAATTTTGTGTAGTGTGAAGAGTCCCGAAGAAATTTGAAAAAGTTATTCGATAAATACCAGGGAACTATATCTTCATAGACCGAAACCTTACCTGTCATTACAAAATTCATTTCAAATATTTTAATAGAAAAATATTACATCGTCAGAAACGGCAAATCTCAAATCATTCCCACCGAAATCGTCTGAATAACAATAACACAATTTTACTCACAAGAAATCTTATAAGTGAGACTTTTCAGCCAGAAGTCAATGATAATGGCATAATTATGTTCAAAAGAATGTCAATGAGGCTTTTCAGCCAGAGGTCAATAATAATGGTATAATTATGTTCAAAAGAATGTCTATGAGGCTCCTCAGCAAGAAGTCAAAAACAATGACATAATTATGTTCAAAAGAATGTCTATGAGGCTCTGCAGCCAGAAGTCAATAATAATGACATAACATGATTTGCAATTGCAAGCAATAGCTGATGTGCTATATGTACCTACCTGCCATATTATGCCCAACTTTGCGAAGTCCCTAGAAAGGTCCAGCCTACATTACCAAAGTTGGTCCAAATTTTACCGTTTTCACTATACGAACCTAGGGTACCCTCCGTAAATTCGGTCCCGAATTGTTCGTACTGGTCTAGGGATCATAACCTATAGCTCAAATGAAAGATATAACATGTAACCACCTGCCATATAATGTCCGATTTTGCGAAGCCCCTAGCCATGTCCAGCCGACATGAGCCATGTAGTCAAAATCGGTATTTTTCGATGTAGGGTATCCTCTATGAAACAGCGTCGAAATTTTTTGTGCGGGTCTTGGGGTCATCCGCTATAGCTCAAATAAAAAGCATTATACGTACCTATCTGCCATATCATGCCCAATTTTGAGGTCCAGCCCGCATTACCAAATTTGGTCACAATTGTCTTTTCAACTATACGAACCTAGGATACCCTTCATAAATTCGGTCCCGAATTTTTCGTACCGGTCTAGGAATCATACGCTATAGCTCAAATGAAAGGTCATATATGTACCTACCTACCTACCATATAATGCAGACCTTACGAAACCCCTAGGAAGGTCCAGCCCAAATTACCAAAGTTGGTCCAAATTGCCGTTTTCACTATACGAACTTAGGGTACACACCGAAAATTCGGCAGCCAATTCGATTATTCCATCTTGTTCGCAGCATCAAAATCTACCTAGAAAAAAATTTTCATTGAATTCAGACAAAGTTGAAATTTTGACGTAATTTAGTGGCCATCTTGGAAACGGAAGCCATTTTGAATTTTTTTTTGCTGGTGCATGCACATCTTCTAATGGTGATCCAACTTTGTGCCAAGTATGAATGAATTCTGTCCAGGCATCTTTGAGAAAATAGACGGGCAAAAATATGCGGAAGAAAGAAGGAATAATGAAATAAATAAAATAATAAAAAAGAAACGGACCAAAAACAATATGTCGTCCTGACTACGTTGGGGGAGACATAATTATGTTCAAAAGAATGTCAACGAGGCTCTTCAGCCAGACGTCAATAACAATGGCGTAATTATGTTCAAAAGAATGTCTATGAGGCTCCTCAGCAAGAAGTCAATAACAATGACATTATTATGTTCAAAACAATGTCTATGAGGCTTTTCATCCAGAAGTCATTGATTTCACATTTATATAAACATCAAAGTGATAAAAATATGCACAAAGCAAAAGGTATGATACACATTCTTAGAACCTGATTAAAATACAGTGAAAAAAATATGTACAAATAACTCTACCACGCCGAGAAGATGATGCACAATTTTAAAGCAAGTGCGGCATTCACCTTGCAATGAGTTTTAAAACAGTAATTTCATTTATATATATTTGAATTGGCCTATCTATTCATCAGTTTAATTTTGAATGTCAAATTTTGTATTATAGGAATCTTTTGGCTATATTCATTAAGATAAAATAAAAAAAAAATAGATTTCATTCTTAAGTATATGAAATGCACTTATGAAATGGTATACGTTAAATGTTTTTCTTATCAAAAGGACACTCAGGAAAACTGAAGTTTAAAATATTTTAGCTAGGGCTGTCACGTCTTTTTTGTGAAGAATAAATTTGAACTTTGTGCTGAAAATGATATGAACAATAAAATATTTAATAAGTAAAGAAATATACTAACGGAAAAAAGAAACTGTACAATGGTAAAAACGTAATATTTCTTTCATTACACTGAGTATTGTTATGATATTTTGCATAGTCATTCCTAACACATACACAGCAATATTGATTTTGTTTCTGAATTTTTATTGATATTTTTTCGGGCGTTCGAAAAAGATCTCCGTATTTTCGCACTTTTTTCCTAAGTGTCAAGGTCAAATGTTGCCGACATTTTTTTCAGTGTCAATGGATTGTTCTAACCTTTAACAAGGCAAAAGACACCTTTTCCCCACAAAGAACATATTTTCTGGCTAACAAGAGTGTTGACAAAAAGGTCCGAATTGGCGCATTTGAAGCAATGTTTCCCGAACATTAAAAAGAACGTCAACAAACGTTTTTTGTCGCATGTCGACAAGAAACAGTCCTAATGGACACATTTTCAACGATGTCATCACTTTTGAAACCATAAAAGACGGATTTTCGGTCATAAAAATAATATAGTGAACACCCATATAGCCATCTTCCTGACATGCACAGTTGGTTTTAGGCATCCAAAATTACTTCAAGAATGTTGCCCGGTTTTGGGACCTCACAATTTAAATTTGTTTCAGGCCCGTATCCGGAGCAAGGGATCTATAAACACAGCCAGTATTTCTCTTGAAACAAGCTCAACATTTGATCTTTAAAGACAATTAGAGCTAAACACAAGTTTCAAGCACTTTCCCTTAGAAGTTGAACAACCCAAATGCAATCAAATAACTAAATACCGAAATTACTGTGAATTTACTTTCTGCATATGCGCATTTCGACAATTTATGTCTCTTCAGTGCAAAATTTCATCAAATGCAGATTTATGGAACCAAAAAGGCAGAAATATTCATCGATTGATCCCTTCTGTTGCATTACCAGAAGTGGGTTTACAGTTGCCTGCAATCTTTGAAAAGACGTCTGGCATGTTTCTCTGAACGTTGGTGTCATTCGTTGATCATTGAATTGCCAAACAAATCTATAAAAGTGCTTATTATACTGGCTCTAGATTTTGTTAATTCAGTTTTTGGTAATAAGTGTTGTGATTGGTAAATTCAACGTCATTTCAGCGGTAAAATCCCGTGGTAGAGAGGATGCCTTTGCGTTTTAATATCATAGGTTTTTGTTTAATATGATTTTATTTTTTAAATCTTATGGTATATTGAAAAAGTGCACAGTTTCTTTCTTCCATTAGTATATTTTCTCAAAGAGAATAATCTTCACTACAGGGAATCGGAGTAGATTTTCTTGGGTGTTTTTCTTGTGCAGGTCCCTAGTGGCTTTTGGCAAATGATTGTAAAATTTTCTTCCATTGTAGGTGTTTCCTGTTATCTTTACTGTTTATTCGTATGCATTTGCCAGATACAATGTTTATAAAAATAGAAATTAGCCAAAATTTACTACTGTAAACGTGGAAATTTTACGCGAATATAACCCCCCACACGAATAATTTTAATAACAAACGTTTAATTTGATTCTAATGAATTTGCCAAAAGATAGTCTGCGATCACTTCATTCCCCCATTTCATTGCAACCATCCAAGGCAAATCTCCATCATTATTACAAATGTACGGATCACAGTTGTGTTGAAGTAAAAGTTTCACAATATCAAAATGTTCATACTTTGATGCCATAAATAAAGGTGAGCAGTTATCTTCATCACAGATATCAGGATTACAGTGATTTTCCAGTAATGTTTTAACCATGTTTGTTTTACCTTTTGTTGATGCTATATATAATGGTGTTCGCCCTTTATCATCACATATATCAAGATGACAGCCATGTCCAAATAATAAGTGAACAATGTCATCATCATCATCATTGACGACATCCGAGCTATAGCTTACAATTGCGTGTAGTGGCGTTTTATTTTTGAAATTTGGTATATTAGTGTCCGCATTTCCTTTAAGTAACAGTTTCATCATACTTGAAATGCCTTGTTTTGCAGCTAAATACAGAGCCGTTTCTCCTTTGATGTTCATCAGATTAGGATCACATTTATTCTGCAAAAGTAATTTTATTATTTTTTCCCTCCACATATTGTTAAAATGACTTGAACAAACTAATAAATGCAATGGTGAGTCCTGATAATTATTACATAAATTAACATCAGTGTTGTGCTTAATCAACATTTGGATTATTTCAAAAATTTCGGTTTCTTGCCCTGAAAAAAGTTTTTCAGAAAGATAGACATAAGCATAACACATGTGTTCTAATATCAAACAGAGGGCAGTCCTGTTGATTGCGTCGCATAAATTAGGATTACAGTTGTATTCTAATAACAGTCTAACGATATCCAAATTCAGATGTTCAGCTGCTACATGTAGTGGTGTTTGAGCATATTTATCACATAAGTTTGTAATACAATTATTTTCCAGCAATATCTTTGTGGTCTCTATATGGTTCAACTGTGATGCCACAAACAAAGGGGATTGCTCGTTAATGTCACATAAGTTTACATCACAATTGTGCTCTAATAACATTTCAACAATGGTATAGTGATTCAGCATAGACGCAATATAAAGCGGTGTCCTTTTCTGCTTATTACAACTGTTAATGTTACATTTATGTTTCAGTAATAATTGTACAATATCTTGGTGATTCATCAAAGATGCAAGGTATATTGGCGTTTCATTGTCTTTGTTACACAAGTCAGGATTACAGTGGTATTTTATCAGGAGGTCGACAATTTCTGTATTGCCATACTCTGCAGCTATGCATAAAGGGATTCCTGTTTCAGGATCCCCATTTGAATCACTCCCAAACTCCAACAGCACTCTAACAATATCCACAAAGTTGTAAGAACAAGCAGCTAGCAGAGCAGGGGTGGTCACCTTACTAGGAATGTTTTTATTCCTTGCCATATCTCTTAACAGAAGTGTTGTTACGTCTATTTTATTACAACAGCATGCAATAGAAAGAGGAGATACCCCTACTCCAAGTACAACGTTGCTATAGTCGGAACCCATGATCTTATCTTCAATAACTTTAACATTCCCAATTAATACAGCCATTAAAAATAACAATAGCATTTCTGTTATTTTTTTCTGTTTTAAACAATGTTTCAGCAACACTTTCAAGATTTCCTCGTTGATACCTTTGTTTGTGTTAAAAATAGATACAAATAAAGGAGAAAATCCATTTATGTTACATTTATGTGGATCAGAATTATATTCTAACAGTTGAACAACGGTCTCATAGTGCCGATATTTTGATGCTACAAACAATGGTGACTGATTATACTGATCACATAGAGTAGGATCACCTTGGAACTGTAATAACAAAGACACTATTTCTGTGTGACCTTGTTTGGAAGCCATATACAATGGTGATAAACCATTTGTATTACATATATTACTATTGAAATCGTACTTCAGTAGTAGTTCAGCTATATCTTTATAGCCTTTCCATGATGCAATGAATAGAGGGGTTTGCATGAATTTGTCTGAGTCTTTGACATCAAAACATTGGTGTTCCAACAACAATGTTACAATTTCAGTATAACCCTCTGTCACTGCAGCATATAATGGTGATTTGCTTCCCGTAACTAAATTTGCATTATTGTTCAGTAATTCTCTTACAATGCTAACGTGGCCTTTTGCTGAAGCAATGAATAATGGAGTTTCTTTTTGGTGTTTCTTGTTTATCCGACATAAATTAAGATCAGCCTTGTGGAACAGCATTAACTTTACAGTCTCTGTATAACCTTTACTTGATGCTATATGTAATGGAGTTTGTCCTTTAAAACCCCCATCTGTAAGACAAAAATTTGGATCAGCCTGATTAGATAACAATAACTTCACAATTTCTGTATAACCCTTATCTAATGCTATATGTAATGAAGTTTGTCCTTTTAAAATACCATCTTTCACAGAAGCATTTGGATCAGCCTTATGATATAGCAATAACTTCACAATTTCTGTATAACCCTTATATAATGCTATATGTGATGAAGTTTGTCCTTTTAAAATACCATCTTTCACAAAAGCATTTGGATCAGCCTTACGAAACAATAATAACTCCACTATACCTGTATAACCTTTATCTGATGCTATATGTAATGGAATTTGTCCTTTATAATAACCATCCGTCGGATAAGCATTTGAATCAGCCTTATGAGACAACAATAACTTCACAATTTCTGTAAAACCTTTATCTGATGATATATGCAATGGAGTTTGTTCTTTATAAAGCCCATCTATCGGGCGTACATTTGGATCAGCCTTATGAGACAACAACAACTCCACTATATCTGTATAACCTTTTTCTGATGCTATGTGTAATGGTGTTTGTCCTTCATAATGTAAAGTTGTCGAACAAACATTTGGATCAGCCTGATGAGACAACAATAATTTAACAATCTATGTATAACCTTTCTTTGATGCTATTTGTAAAGGAGTTTTTGCTTTGTGAACAACATCATATGTCGAACAAGCATTTGGATCAGCTTGATATGATAACAATAACTTAACAATTTCTGCATATCCTTTCTTTGATGCTATTTGTAATGGAGTTTTTTTCTCATAAAAAACATCATTTGTCCAGCAAACATTTGCATCAGCACCATGATACAACAACAACTCCACAATCTCTGTATAACCTCTCTGTAATGCTATATGTAATGGAGTTTGTCCTGTATAATACGTATTTGTAGGACAAACATTTGGATCAGCCTGATGAGACAACAATAACTCCACAATTTTTGTATTACCTTCATCTGTTGCTAAGTGTAAAGGTTTTTGCCCTTTGTAATATCCAAATGTTGGACAAACATTCGGATCAGCATGATGAGACAATAATAACTCCACAATCTCTGTAAAGCCTTTCTCTGAAGCTACATGTAATGGAGGAAGTCCATACTCCATGCATATATTAGGTACAGCATTATGCCTCAGTAATAATTCAACACAATCAATATAACCACCTTCAGCAACAGAATAAAGTGGACTCCTTCCCCCTTTTCCAATCATATTCACGTCGTATTTCATGTTTATAAACATTTCTAAGACATCACAATGACCCTGTTCTGCAACTGTAAACAAAGGGGATACTTTTACATTTGCTAGCGAAAGGCAAATATCTCTAGTATCATCATGATCTTGTATGAATTGTATAACTTTCTGTCGATACAATTCATGTTTCATTTGTCTGTTTTCAAACACTGTATCAAAATAATCAACAGTAAAGTGTTCAAACACTCGTTCCATGTATGTCATTTCTTGTCCTTCTGGAATAGTTATAAGGTTTTCTTGGTCATTTCCAACTGATTTTAACCGAAATCTATCGCGTAGGATATCAGCGTGGCAGTGTTCAACTATACAATCAAACTTATGTTCACCACAAAAACATACCAAAATGTCAAACAATTTGTCATGAATGATACTGTACCGATTGTCTGTTTTCTTGACATATGACTTTGTAAGAAGATTCAACTGCTCCTTAACTACTGTTAAAGAAAATACACTTGTCATTTTGAAGTGTTGGGACATTTCATTTAAAATTTCTTTTAATTTAGATTTACTTGTCAATATTTTATCTGTTATAAGATTGTTGTAAATCACAAGGAGTGCAAGTGTGGCAAATGTTGTTTGATCATTTTGGTCCATTAGGGATGTTAGCTCTTCTCGTATAACTCTGTCAGGATTTGTAAAAAAAAATTCTATATTACGTTCAGCACATCTATTCTTTGCATAAAAATAACATAAAAGTGGGAAAAAATCATATTTATCAAATGCTTTTAAATTTGTTATCTCTTTAGCTTCATCTGCTGTCAAATGGGATTTTGCTATTTCAAACCTTTCAACACGTGTTAAGGTATAATCTGGTGATAAAAAATCACATACATTTGAAAACAATATTTTTACGTTTTTAAGTTGGTCAAAAATAAATGATCTACAACTAAGTAAAATTTTCACAAGTTTATCATCAATTATTTTCTTTATATTACCAGATTGACTTCTCCAGTCACCCACAGTTTGCAATTCAAGTGAATATTTGCCACATACATCATCAAAAACAAACACCTGTTTTCGATCTGGATTATAATACTGTCCTACGTCTGATGCATTTATAGCTGGAACAATGTCATATCCTTCTTCATGAAGATAAAGAGCAGTATGGCGTATAGCTGTAGTCTTTCCACATCCTGGGAGTCCAATCACCATGACAAAGTCTTTCTCTGTTACTTTGACGATTAGTTTTTTTATGGCTCCTGTTTGGTAGACTAATTTGTCTGTTGTCTTCCAGTCTTCTATATCTTTTACATGCACACCTAAATAAACAAGTGTTTCATTTCATTTGGTGTAGGATGGCACGGGCGTTCAAAAAACTTCAGGTAGAAATTAGAGATATATCGGCAAGAATTGTTAAAAGAAAATGCAAAATTAGGGATCAACAACATTTTACGATTATAATCTCTCTCCGAAAATCCGAAATTCTTTGATTGAAATGATAACTATTACTTATTAGTATTTTTGTTTCTGAGATAAGAATTATCAGGGCAATATCAAATGAGCCCCTAAGGCGAATCTGATATGGACTTGATAATCCTTGTCGAGCGAGCAAAAAATACCAATAATTTTTTTATCGGTACTTCCACAATGGAACACAAATTAATTTGTTTTATGGTATATTATTATTCATTTTTTACGTTTTGTTTTGCAACAACTTTCGTTCAATAGTTGAAAAATATGCACTATTTCTTCGAATTTTTATGCATGATGGGTTCTAACTCCATTCATTCAAATACATGATGACGTTTATGTCATAATGAAAACGGCATATTGAATCAAAATTCAGAATAATTTTATAGTGTGATAAGGTAGGTTGAAACTATCTGATAAATGTGTTGGTGATAATCAAATGGAAATTGTTCACATGTCAATGTCCTCGTTTAAACTGTCAAGGGGTCATGGCGTCAATTGTCATAATGCTACTCTTGTTTTGAGAACGCAAGAGAGTTTTCTCTATTCCCCATCACTTTTTCTTATTTCCACCCCATCAACCGTTAATATTGCTCTGTCCCCGTGATCTATTTCTCTTTTAAGACCCTATCTTCTATTTTAGATTTGAAATTTGCTTCGTGCTACTTCTGTCTCAGTTCTCCATCCATAGTCTTTCTTCTGTCTCTGTAAAATTTCAATACGGCAATCGTCTCATTGCAATGATTTCCTAGTGATTTGGAGATATTTCAGCATCGACCCGATGGTTCAAAATATGCTGTACACGTATTTTAAGGAGTAACCTCTCATCAGCAGCATTAAAATCAAATAATATAGAAAGCCATAATCCAAAAGTAGTCCAGAATTAAGTACTCATTTCCAAAGAAAATCGAAATAGGAAGCCAAATCCAGTATCACAGTCATCTTCCGAGTGCCGTACACGGAATGAAGCCTCAGTATTTATAAGTTAAAAACGGTCAATTTATATTTGTATGAGGTTTACCCGTGGGTTAAAATTTTTTCTGTGAAGGATGTATGCTTTTATCATCTTTTATCATGAAACTTTATATAAATAGATATAAAATTTAACAAACACATAATAATGATTTACCCATGCCAGCAAGTTTATGCTTCACTAATCACAGTTTGAGGTTTTTTTTAAAGGTTTAAGTTTATTTTCTGTGAAGGATGTGTGCTAGACATTAAACTTTATTTAACACCCATTAGGCTATAATTTATCAGAAATCATTAAAATAATATATACTATATCCATGCAACTAACTCCATGCTGTACATGTTCACTTAATATAGCATATGGCATTGTGTCCGTTAGACACATAGCCTTGTTTCTATGTTCTTTGATAAAGTCCATGCTTTTTTTAATGTCTAATTGAATTACATGAGCAAATTTTGTAAAGGACCTTAACTATGCTATTCCAGCACAATTAAGTAAAATTTGCTTCAATGGCTTCAGAGTATAAAATGAAAATAATATTTTCCCCATAGTCTCCAATTTTAAACATGGTTCAATGCATGCGGTCATGTTGCAGCAGAGACATGTGAGCAATTTCTGTAAAGGTCTTTCGGTATGCCAGTACAGTACAAATTTGCTTAAACTGTTTCAGATGATGTATATTCCATAGGGTCCAATGTTAAATATAAGTTCCGTACTGGTGGCCATGTTACTTGTCGGATCGGAATGAAATGAGCAATCTTTGTAATGGACCTTCCATTCATCTTTTCTTAAAATTTGGTTTAATTTGCTTCAGTTGTTTCAGAGGAGATGAAAATATTTTTCCCATAGTGTTATATTTTTGATATAAGTTTCATGCTGGCAGCCATGTTTTTATCGAATCGGAACAAATATTTGCAAATTTGTAAAGCACCTTCCATACACCATTCTGGTAAGTTTGGTTGAATTTGCTTCAGAGGCTTCAGCTGAGTTGATGAAAATTATCTTTATCCCATAGGATTCAAGGTTAAATTCTTCGCCGGCCGCCATGTTTTTATCGGATCGGAATGCAATAAGCAATTTTTGCAAAGGACCTTCCATGCATCATCCCTGTAAAGTTTGGTTGATTTTGCTTCAGTGGTTGCAGAGGATAAGATGAAAATGATATTTTTCCCATAGGACCCAATGTTTAATATAAGTTCTGCGCTGACAGCCATATTTTTATCGGATCGGAATGAAATGAGCAATCTTTATAAAGGACCTTCCATACAGAATTCAGGTAAAGTTTGGTTGAATTTGCTTCAGTGTTTTCAGGGAGGTGGATGAAAATGATTTTTTCCATGCCCTGTATTAAAAATGCGTTCCGCGCTGGTGGTCATGTTCTTTGTCGGGTCGGAATGAAATTAGCAATCTTTGTAAAGGACCTTCTCCATACATCATTCCTGTAAAGTTTGGTTGAATTAGGTTTAGTTGTTTCAGAGGAGTTGATAAAAATTTGATGGCAATAGCTAACTCTGACCCTTTTGGTCAGGTGAGCTAATAAAAGGACTTCAGAAAAATGAACTTAAAACAGTTTTATTTTTATTGTAAAACATCACGTGTACATTATTTGGTGCATGAAAATCACCATTACACCATTACACCTGACAGTTTGTTAAATACTTGTTCATCTTAAGCTAGATGGAATCAAAAGGTATAATCATACTCCGATCCTGATTCCCATTTCGGAAGCCCTACCTCATACACTTGAATGTTTTATGCCTCTTGTCCACAGGATGTCGGAGGCTTTGAGGTTTATTCAAATCCCTATGTTTGTTCGTATGTACATACGCCTTCCTTTATCACGGGATAATAACTTGATTTTAACTCGTTAATAGTCACACTGAGTTTCATTCTTTTTAAATATGGATGCACTATCACACTTTTGGCCTTTTTATTTTTGTATTTTCAAATTGTAATTTTGACCACCTGTTTATAGTACCCACATCTTATGATTTAATTATGCCAGGTTCTCATATTATTCTTTCGATGAGTACCCTATGGTTGTTTTAATGTTGGGATCGTCTTGTGTTAGTCTTTATGTCGAGCAACGGATGACAGCGATTATAAGAACATTTTGTCAGTTAAGTTTATGTTTCTTGACGATCCTACATCCATGGATAGAGAAACATAGATCCAGCGTTGCTCGATATTACAATGAATTGCGCTCAAACCAGTGCTAGGGACCGTTTTGAAGTTCCTGTGGGGTATGGGTAAAGCTCATTGGTGAAGGACTCATGGCGACTTCAAGTTAAAAAAACAACAATGAAAGCATTGTTCCATTGCTTAGTTTTACCATGTATTTGTACAGACTTTGCACAAGGCAACTTAATTTCGAATTTGGGTCTATACACAAAGGTAAATGTTACAGTTGTATAAAAAATATTTTTCAGACAATTTTGGTTCCCAAATGATGACTAGATACCTTTGAATAGATCGATAATACTGTTGATTTAAGGGGCTTCTCTGAAGATTAATACCGTAGCGTGGAAAAATAGACTAAACCTTAGATAAAGGTTTTGTTTCATGGATGACAAGTTTTGTATTCTGCATTAGATCTAAATCAAATGTGGTCACATGTTAATTATTACAGAAGACTAAAGCCTATTGATTGTATGAACATCATACCTCAAGTCAAGGTCAAAGTTAATAAAATGGGCAATATTTTCCAAAAAGGTTGAATTTCAGATAATTTGAGAATCTTGCATTTAATGACAACCAAACTTGCTCCCTTGATTACATATCACAGATGACAGTTCGTGTAGTTCATTATATATATTGTTTATAGCTATCCAGTTGATAATTTAGGTGTATTCAATGTGAAAGGGGTAGGGGTATTCATTTTATTATGGACATATTCTACCATTTATTTGGAGAATTGTTATCCTTTAACAAAATACCAAAAAACAGAACAGAAAACAATCAGAGAAGCAATCGTTTTTTCAATATTGAAAATATGTATAACTAACAAAAAAACCAAAGTTACTGCGAATTTAGTTTGTACATATGACCATTTCCTCAGTGCAGATCAAATCAGAACATTTGGAAATCCCCAATAGAAATATTGATATCTTGACATCCAATATCAAATATTCATACAGTGAGTAGCAAATGAGGGTAATACAACTAGACGCTCAGAGACTGAGTCTTTATCGCTCACCTGACAAAGTGCTTCCATGCCATGCATGACCAAAATGCTGTTTTTACCAATGGGTTCTAGTGTTTAGCTTTGTTCTCCATTGGCACCCGTGTTTGTTGTGTGGTCCTATTGAAATAAGTAATATTGACAAAGAACATTCTATACATTTAGTTAAATTGAATAGATTCAGAGTAGATGATAAAAGGGGTGTTTTTTTCGCATAGACTCAAATGTTTAAATATGCCCTGCACTGGAAGCCATCTTTTTATCGATCAAAATGAAATGATTAATTTTTGTAAAGTACCTTCCGTGCATCATTCCTGTAAAATTTGGTTGAATTTGCTTCAGTGGTTTCAGAGGATAAGATGAAAATGTAATTTTCCCATAGAATCAAATTTTAAAATATGCTTTGTGCAGGCGGTCATGTTTTTTGTCGGTTCAGAAAAAAATGAGGAATTTTTGTAAATGACCTTTAGGACATCATTCCTGTAAAATTTGTTTTGAATAATCTTCATTGGTTTTAGGGCGAGGACGAAAATGCGATTTTCCCATAGGCTCCAAGTAAACTTTGTTCCGTTCTGGCGCCCATATTGCGACAGTGTTCTACAGCAGACTAGGCTCTTTGACCCTTTGACCCATCTTTCAAAATTACGTATTGTCTTTTTCTCTCCCTTCATGACTGTGGTCATGGAGTTAGTGGTCTGTCTATCTTTATAGGGTTTTATCTGTATTTTTTATACTATAGGGAAACGGACAGATAAGGGGGAGGTTTTGGTACCCACAACCGGTTTAACTCAACCACTGGCTTATGCTAGTGCCGGTTCCAAGTCCGGCTGTCGTTGTCAAAGTTTGTCTTTTGTCTTAAAGGTGGTTTTCCTGTGCTGTTCCCTGGTTTGTTATTATAATTTGCGGCCACTGTAGATGTCTCCTGTTATCCATTTTTTTTACTTTTATTGAATCGGAGTGAAACTAGTAATCTTTGTAAAGATCTTTTAGTATATCATTCCTGTAAAGTTTGGTTGAATTTGCTTGAGTGGTTTCAGAGTAGAAGATCAAAATGTGATTTTCTCATAGGGTCCAATGTTAAACTATGTTCCATGTTGGTGGCCATGTTTTTTATCGGATTGGAACGAAATGAGCAATCCTTGTTACGGATCTTAAGTACGTCATTCCTGTAAAGTTTGGTTGAATTTGCTTCATAGGATGAAATTGTAATTTTTTTCCTATGGGTTCCAGTTTTAAACCTAAGCTACATGCTGGCGGTCATGCGATTTATCGGATCGGAACGGATTGAGGAATCTTTGTTTAGGACCTTAAGTACATCTTTTATGTAAAATTTGGTTGAATTTGCTTCATTGGTTTTAAAGGAGAAGAGGTGATTTTTCCTATAGGGTCCAATGTTAATCATAAGTTCCATGCTGACAATAATGTTTTTTGTCTGATCAGAGTAAAATGGGCAATCTGCGTAACATCATTCCTGTAAAGTTGGTTGAATTGTCGAAATGCCCATTTGCAGAAACTAAATTAACAGTAACTCCGGTATTTTGTTATTTTATTACCAGTAAGCAGATGCCTCTGCTGGTGAACTGTTAGTCCCTGAGGGTATTCACCAACCCAGTAGTCAGTACTTTGGTGCTGGCCCGAAAACTGATTTATTTTGAACCTTGCAATATCTAAATTTTACAACATTTTGTTTGAAACTAAAAAGTATCATAGCATAGCTCTCTCCTTAGATGAATTTTGGCTTTTCTGCTTTTCTATTTAGTTCCTATTAGTTATTTGTTCTCTATAAGCTTTTACACTTATTTGAGTTATGGATATCCAAATGTTTCGATTTGATCTGCACTGAAGAGACATAAGTTGTCGAAATGCGCATATACAGTAACTAAATTAACAGTAATTTCGGTATTTTGTTATTCAGAGGTGATTTTCCCACAGGGTCGAATATTACACTATTTTTCGTGCTGGCACCATGTTTTTTATCGGATCGGAACCAAATGAGCAATCCTTGTTTAGGACATTAAGTTCATCATTCCAGTAAAGTTTGGTTACATTTGTTTTGGTGGTTTCAGAGGAGAACATGAAAATGTGATTTTCCCATAGGGTTCAATGTTAAGCTATCTTCCGTGCTGGTGGCCTTTTTTCAATGGATCAGAACGAAATGAGGTATCTTTGTAAAGGACCTCTAGTATTGTTCCTGTAAAAGTTAGTTGAATTTAATTGAGTGGTGTCAGAGGAAAAGATGTATTTTTCCCATAGGTATGTTTCGTGCAGGCGGCCACTTATTCTATCGGATCGGAACGAAATGAGCATTCTTTGTTAAGGACCTTTAGTACATCATTCCAAATTTGCTTCAGAGGTTGCAGAGGAGAAGATATTTTTTTTTCCCATAGGGTCCAATGTTAAACCTGAGCTCCTCGCTGACGGCCACGTTTTTTGACGGATCGAAACGAAATGAGCAATCTTTGTAAAGGACTTGCTACACATCATTCCCGTAAAGTTTGGTTGAATTTGCTTCATTGGTATTAGAGGAGAACATGAAAATGTGAAAAATTAACGGACGTACGTCGGACGACAGACGACGGAGGCCAAGTGATGGCAAGTGCCAAAATGCAAAGGACAAAAAGACAAAGTAGGTAAAAATCACCGGATATAATGGCAACCACAATGCACAAGCATCGCTAACCAGTTTTATGTTGCCAAATCCTCATTTCCATTGTAGAAGTGGTTCAAATTTTACAAAATTGAATAAGAGATAAACGAGTTTTCTATTTCCGAAAATGTTATCTAACTGAACAGTTAACCTTAAAAACTACATTTCGATGCCAATGCTGGTCGACTGTTAGTCCCCAGAGGTAATCATCTACCAACTAGTCCAGTACGTCGGTCCGAAAACTTTAATATCTGAATAACAAAATAAAGTTTAAAACTAAGGAGTTTCTATCTCATTCAAACTCTGTCCTTAGCTGATTTTGGCTTTCAATCTAGATACTTTATTAGATTTCTTGTTTTCTATCAGTTTAATACATCTTTCGAGTTCTGGATTTCCAATGTTTTGATTTTATCTGCACTGGTGAGACATAAGGTGTCGAAATGGCAATATACAGAAAGTGAATTAAGAGTAACTGTTGTATTTTCTTATTTAATAAAATACGCAGATTAATAGCTAACATTCTTCTGCTTTTGATAGGTTCATTACTAAATTCACACTATGAGTGCCTTAGTTCTTAATGTCGTCTATTTTATTTCCGTCTATTGTGGCTGTCTCACGTCCATGTTTTGTCTTTTTTTTCTCTGTTGTCGTTTTTGCCATGTCTTTGGACTTCGAGTTCACACTATGAGTGCCTTAGGTCTTAATGTCGTCTTTTTTATTTCCGTCTATTGAGGCTGTCTCACGTCCTTGTTTTGTCTTTGTTTTTCTCTGTTGTCGTTTTTGCCATGTCTTTGGATTTCGATTTTTGTAATCATCATTTCCTTTGTTCCTTCGGTATTCTACTGCCGTTGTTTACTAACATAATCAGAGCATAATGTATTATCACATTTCATTTTACAGATAATGAAATATTCTTTTGCCCTCGGGTCAAATGAAAAATCTGTGGTCTGAGGCTTGGGCTATGTTGGTTGACAGACTTTTTGTATAAAAGATCTTCCGTTCCTCATTTCAGTTGAGTTGATTCATATGCATCAGTACTGTCAGAGGTGAGACGAAACGATAAAAATGTACCTAGACCATGGCGCCAAGTATACAAAAATTAGGAAAACTGTTCAGTGCTGGCTGCAAAGTTTTCAAGGGTTCCAAACGTGACCAATTTCTGTGAACATGTTGTGAAGATTATATACATTGTTCGTAGTTCAAGAAAATATTATCAGAATTCGTTTTTCTTATAGGTCCTGTATTCAGATGGCAGCCATTCATGTTGCCAGATATGAATGAAATTAGCACCATTTTTGTTAAACAAGTCTAATACATCATTCCTGAAATGTTTGGGTCAATTTACAATACTATTTTTGACATTGATAAGCAAAAAAGTTTGTCGCATGGTGTTCAATGTTAAACTATGTTGTCTTCAAAGTAAGTTGGTAAATGTGAACGAAATAAGCCATTAACGTACAAGACATTGCATGAATTGAATCATTCCACTACATCTTGATTCAACATGCTCCACTTCCCTTGTGTTCCTTATGTTGAGTGCTGTTGGCTATGTTTGCTGTCGGATCTAAAAAAAATGAGTTATATGTCCCATAATCACTTATCTCAGGAAGGTACAACATAAAAAGTACATCTTTTAAAGGAAACAACATAAAACATCTATAGGTTCAATAGCCGGAAAGTTTTGAATGGTTTCTCATAAAAGTTTTTAGGTCAACATGATTGATCATCTTGGATGAGTTACACCCTATCCTAGATATGGCAACAATTTTGCTAAACAATATGAAAAAAAGGAATTTGTAAGTAAATAGGTTTCAGAAGAATCTCACAAGATATTTTTTGGAGTTAACAGATACATGTTTTAATCATGCTCTACTTTATATGCATAGTTTTATAACCCGATTAAAATGTAAATTGGAAGTACATCCTTAACATATAATATTGTAAAAATAACTCAAATAGGTCTACATTGTTTAAGCTACATTTAATTGTAACCTCAGTACTAAAACTTACGAATAAAAGGACGGTGTCAATTTCAAAATTCCCTAACATGGACAGTAATATTCCTTTTTACGGAGTGTAGGTTTCACATTTGATTTCGCAAGAGCTAGCACTTATTATGCAGACTTTATCTTTAGGCATAGTTATATCCGTGACCGCCTTATTAATCGTGGCTTCAAAAACTTCCGTCTCTGCCAAAATTATACAAAGTTAGATAATATATATAAGTCTCTATTGAAAAAAAATACACTTTCGGTCTGAACATTGTTTGAAGATTCATTTTTTACTTAGTACTAGGTTGAACTTTTAAAACTAACTACGACCTTTCAATAGTAATTGCTGATGGTTTACACGGACACTAGCGAAATAAAAGAGTGGAAAGGAGATTTGCGCGCCATATAACTGGTTCAACCCAGCATTTCTTTTGAAATGTTTCTTCTATGCCCGAACCATTGCATTTTTATACTTATGTAAGTCATGTGAATAGAAATACAGTAATATGAACTGTTGTCTAACGCAGTGTCACCAAGGCTTAGCTTTCCCTGTACAGTGCGCCATTTGTAATTCTCAAAACCACAGATTTTGGCAGATTACAGCCAATTACAAAGGTTCTATTTAAAAGCAAGCGACCGTTACATTGTATTTTAAAGATTCTTATGAAAACATTACACGCATTCCTCTTCACTGCGACAATGCTTTTAAAGCATTGTTTAGTTATTTGCTCGCGTAGCACACGATATGCATCAAAAACTAAATACCGAAGTTACTGTGAATTTATTTTCTGCCTATGCGCATTTGGACAACTTATGTCTCTTCAGTGTAGATAAAATCTAAACGTTTGGAAGACCATAAACTCAAAGATGTTTAAAAACTGATAGAATACAAAAACCAATATGATCTAAATGTAAAGCCAAAATCAGCTAAGGGCAGAGCTTTGCATTAGGGAGATACTCATTAGTTTTCAACAAAATTTGCAAAAATCTAGATATTGTAAGATTTAAAATAGAATCGGCTTTCGGGTCAGCACCGAAGTACTGACTACTAGGCTGGTGAATACCCTCGGTGACTAACAGTCCACCAGCAGTGGAATCGACCCAGTGGTAACAAATAACTAAGCCAACAATTGAAATTGTATCAATATAAATGTATTCAAAATGTATGTCTATCATTTGAAATTTTTCGATGACTTTAAACAAGTTTTCTTTGTTAGAAATGTCAGTTTTCCAAGGGGTGAACACCTGGTTTCCTTGAACAAAGAATCTATAATACTGTTTTTCTTTTTATATGCCCGTCTTTGACGTATACCGGTGTCCGTACATCCGTCTTTTCGTCCTTCCGTTGAGAATTCCAGAATTATGGGACTTTGAATATCCCAAAAATGCATAAAATGGCATTTTCCGTCCCCACGTCGATTCTTAAGTTGAGAACGCTTTGATCATTTATCTTGAAATTTTGAAAGATTGACAAGTACGACACTTCCCCTTAACCATATATATTTTTATTACTTAAAATAAGATGAATTGATAAAATCATATCGGGAGTTCCCTGGGGTGGCGCCTCGGCACATTTATTTAAAGAGTGATATATTATCTTGAAAATATTTGAGATCCGCAACCCGAAACCAGATCTATTCTGATTACTCGTGACAAGGGAATTGATTGACCTATACCAGAACTCCCCTTGGTTTATACCCCGCCCCCTAGTTTAAAGAATGATATATCATCTTGAAAACTGTTGAGATTCCCACCTCTAAATATATATTTTGATTACTCATGACAAGAGGTATTCATACTCACATATATGAAGTTCCCTGGGATGATGCGCAGTCAATACCAGTGAAAGTATGATATATTATCTTGAAAACAAAAGGGGCACAACTCCTAAACCATATTTATTTTTATTACTCAACATCAGATGAATTGATCGAAACATACCAGAAGTCCCTTGGGGTGGTGCTCCACTTTCCTACATTGTATTTGTCTCCAGATGTGTATCTGCAGTCCTTATTCTCGTAGTCCTTCCAGTTAGCATTTATTTAAGTTAGATATGGCTCTTTTATCAAGTATAGATGAGGTTGTTAGTTTCATTTATAATCAGTTTGCTTTAAAGTGGGACGGCGAATCATGCGCTCTTGGCGCAGTTGTTTATTAAAGTAAGTAAGAACCGAACCGTCAATCCAAAACGAATAATCCAAGGACAATGGCAACATTGGAAACAAAAAGGAAACAGAGACACAACATGAGTACGGCACAGAAAAGAAAAATGAAGATACACATAAAGATGAACAACACGGACCCAATAAAAAACTATGGGTTAGATCAGTTGCACCGGTAGAGTAAGCATCTCCTGTTTCTTATAAGACACCCGCCGTGTTGAACATGTTCAATCCAGCAGTAAAGTCAAATCCGGTAGAGGAAACAACAATTCAGCTTTAAAGGGAAAGATCTGTTGTCATCTGGGAAACATGCAGATATCCCATAGCGGTCCACAAGCTGGTGATGTCGACCGTAAAACTTCTGGAGGGATGATTTCAAGTTTTGGGTAACATACCCTATTTGTGAGCAACCGGGCTCTGTCAAGGAAGTCACTGTATCGAACACAGGCTCTTGAATAGCGACTGAGCTGGGAGATGTAAACTCCATATGCCGGCGCTTCGATTAATTTTGAATAGAAACAATATCACAGAGAGAATAAACAAGTCGATAAGTCTAATTTTAAAGCCAGTTCAGTGGTATACGAATTTTTACTCATGCCTGTTTAAAATGCTTACATTCTGAATTTTTTTATGATCAGACAATTTTCAAGTGCTAACGGGTAAAGGATTTGTTGTGTATCTTTTCTTACTAACTTTTAAGTCCTTTTGGAATTGGATCATTAGATTTGTCCAGGTTTCTAAGTTCCTTCATAATTTCCCTGTCAATGTCATCAAGTTTTCTTTCTTTGAGTTGAGAACATCCATCTACATAAAAATTACCACCTAGGCGTATCACTGCCTAAAAGAAAACACAAAACTAATTATGATTTGATGAAAAATATCAAACTTTAGAAAAAAAATATAAATGATTACTCCAACTCGAACGTATTACGTAATCAATGTTTAATTTATTTAAGTACATATACAATATGTAAATTATGGTATCAACAAATATGAATGAGTGTCTAATAGAAATAACCAAATACCGAAGTTACTGTAAATTTAAATTCTGCATATGCGCATTTCGACAACTTATGTCTCTTCAGTGCAGATAAAATCTAAACGTTTGGAAGACCAAACAATCAAATATGTTAAAAAAACTGATAGAGAACAAATGCCCAATATGATCTAAAAGTAAAGCCAAAATCAGCTAAGGACAGAGCTTTGATAAAGTTATCAAACTTTACAGATATGTGTAATACTCAGAACCCCCTCAAATTGCTAAAACTATACTTGAATATCACCTTAGCATTTAGTGCCACATAAAGGTCAAATGTATCTAGCCTTTTACAACGCATTTTTCCTACACCTTGTTTTCAGATTTTGTCATAGTTTGTAAAGCTATTTTAATCACGCTTATTCTAACATTTTAGAATTTTAGATCTTTGAAAAAATACAGCAGACAAAGCGTTAGATGGCATATAAATATTATAAATATTCTTTGTTTGATTTTTATTCCCATGATGACTATATTTTGCAAAGTTGAAGATAACTTATTATTACTAAATAGTAATATAAACGTATATTTCTTTGCCTTTAAAAACTTCTGCCAAAAGATGTGTTAAAAATATGACGTGAATCAAAATCTATCACTTATCAATTATAGAACANNAGCGTTAGATGGCATATAAATATTATAAATATTCTTTGTTTGATTTTTATTCCCATGATGACTATATTTTGCAAAGTTGAAGATAACTTATTATTACTAAATAGTAATATAAACGGATATTTCTTTGCCTTTAAAAAATTCTGCCAAAAGATGTGTTAAAAATATGACGTGAATCAAAATCTATCACTTATCAATTATAGAACAAAAATGTAAATCCACCCCCCCCCCACCTTTGTGCAAATTTGAAAAGAATAAAATCAATGACCGAAAAAAACTTGTTTTGGCTCTTGAAATTGTACTGGTAGACTCTCATATCAAATACCATATCAATGTCTATTACACTTTTCAAAATATTTTCTACACCCAAGGCTCATAATCATCAAAATATCATTAATGCGACAAAAAGCCTTAACTTTAATGCATTCATACTGACAACATTAATAAAAATACTCAATTCAATATTATCAAGCGCAGGAAAACTGCCTTATTACAAAGATACGTTAAGTTCATTTTTTGCTTCGTCAACAAAAGGCTTGCAAGAAGATGTATCACTCATTAGGCTCTGAGGAGCATAAAAGGCGTCATGACAGGGATTTGAATCTTGAATATTTTGTCGCATATTGAACATGAAATAAAAATGTTGCAGTTTCAAGTTTTGATATGGTCTATAAAGATATATTCGATAGTGTGGAATATTTAACTATGGGAATACTTATTGACAGCTGTTTTGCAAGATGTAGCACCTGGGAATTATTACGAGTGAGTTTGGCGAGTGTTTGTACAGGGTCTAACTAAAATGTTCGATTGCTGGAGGCCATTTTAGATAGTACCCTGAGCTACAGTATTCCACACACAAATGATGTGGNGAATTTTTCATTTGAAATAATTTTAGATCAAATACAAATTTAATTACAGCCAATTTTATACACCACAATCAAGTCCTGAACGGACCAAATAATATGAGGAAACAGGGTATCTTTGATGACCACTATACATAAAACAGGACGGTAAAAATTGTTGAAAATTGCTGAAAGTCGACATGAACATATGTAGTTTAAAAACTGAAAATATTAAGAAAATTAAACGAGAGGAAATTTTTGGGCTTCCCCAGGTCTACCCCCTTAATAGAAATTTATATCATATTGTTGAGTGGTATTTGCCAACAAATACCGACTGAGAGGCTTGAAATTTGTGCAGCCTCGAAGTCTGTATTTTTGGCAAATACCACTCAACCCCTTGCCGTATTGAACAGTTCTACTTTTAGTTCTAACGAATGATATAATGAATTCGTTCCTCCATATTTTGATTGTTCAGTCGGTGTAAATTCATCCACATCTCTCCCTTTGTATTTAGTACCAAAAGACACTTTTTATCCCTTTTAATTTAGAATAAAAAAGTTACGATTTTTGAAAATCATCTGAAATGTGTACTTGTTACGGTATCGTCTTAATACACAAAGGGCTCTTGATATATAAGGAAATAAAAAATTACATCTATCGATAGTGATTGTCAAAATGAACCGTTTGTTCTATTAAAAATAATCTGCTTATAGTATTTCTAAGAAAAAAAAAACAACAATTAACACATGTTTGGGTTTTATCGGTTTGTGAAACCCTTTGTAATTTAAGAACACAGACAAAATATAACTAAGAGTGATTAAAACTAGTTTCGCAATTAGAACTACATACCAATGATGACACCACTCATCGTCATTTCAAGTTGAAATTGACATCGAAAACACATTTCATCATTTCATCACAGACATATAATTGATTATATGTCTCTGATTTCATCAACATCTTAGGTTAAGGCAGTACTTGCTTTTAAAGACATATCCAACTACTGTTTCTGCGCATTTTGTTTTTGAGCTTTACTGTTTTGTAATTCCTTTATGACGTCGCAAACTTCCCGGGAATCTGAGCTTTAAGGTTTTGTAATTCATTTATGACGTGATTTTTTTCGGTTAGTTGGACCGACGTATAAAGGTTCAATTTATGTTCTAACGGTAAAGAATAAAAGGACACCTTCAAATCATACGCTGTGTAGACCACTTCATTAAACAGTTTGCCAAAAGTTTTTTTCATTATTTAAAGACATTGTCAATTTCAAAGAAAACATTTTCAATAAATCTTCAAACTTGTGTAAAATATAAATAAAGTCAAATGAATTAAGAGTAAATGCCCATTTAGGTATTACACCTTTTCATTATTTTCACATTCACAACGCAAGCAGAAATTTATACTTATTATCTCCCGTAAACGCACGTTTTTCCCAGTTTGTACATACAATATAGCAATAAAAGAGAAAAAAAATATTACTTGGCAACTTGCTATCGGTATGAAGAAAAAACACGCCATTGTATTCCCGACATTTTCGGTCTTAACATGTTTTTTACAGATATCCTTTTTCCCGGTTCAGTGACCCTATTATTTTATTTGCTTAATCCGTTGAGGAGGTTAGACCCTATCTACTGCGAAAATATTATCAAATTATCATATTTCATTTTTTTTTGCGATCAACGATTTGTGGTGTTGTGAGTACCTGACAAAAATTGCGGGACTTTCAAAATTGTGCCGTTTAATACCAAAATTTGCATATTTTTTATTTTGATGTTAATTATTGCTTTTCTACACACCATGAAGCATTTCAAATAAGTTTAGTTCATTCGAAACCTACAATATGGTGAAAATATAGGCAATATAGTATATAATCAATACCTTCAAAACAGGTAAATAAAGATGACGTCATAGCTCTAAAACTAAGTCGGTGAACCCCAATTTTTTTTAGCTTAATTGAAAGCTTTCATCATTAATATTGTACAATAGGAATATTAAGAAGATATCATATTGGAGTTTGAATAGTAGGATATGTCTTTAACATTGTTGATTTGATTTGTACATGTATATTTTGTTTCGCCATTGGAGGTTGAAAATGCATTTTCAAAAAAAATCATCGGGATTTGTTGTTAAGAAATGATGCTATTTCAGGAACGTAGTAGTTTTAAAAATACAATGTTCTGATGGCAAATACCACGGCAATAGTGAAAAAGAGGAGAAAATCAATACATGTGGACCAATCAAAAGCCAGCATTATTATATAAGGTGGATACATAATACCAAAGTTGCTGTTAAATTTTGGATTCTGCATTTCGACAACTTATGTTTCTTCAGTGCAGATAAAATCAAAATATTGGAAATCCCTATACCGAAATATATGTAAAGAATAACTAAATACCGAAGTCACTATGAATTCAATATCTGCATGTGCGCATTTCGACAACATATATCTCTTCAGTGCAGATAAAATCTAAACGTTTGGAACACCATAAACTCAAAGATGTGTAAAATCTGACGGAGAACAAATAACCAATATGATCTAAGTGTAAAGCCAAATCGGCTAAGAACAGAGCTTTGCATGAGGGAGATACTCCTTAGTTTCAACATTTAGATATTGTAAGGTTTCATATTAAATCGGCTTTCGGGTCAGCACTGATAGAGAACAAATAACAAATAAAATCTAAATATACAAGCCAAAATCAGCTCAGGACAGAGCTATGCAAGAGGGAGATACTCCTTAGTTTTAAATTAAATTTTGTTAAATTTAGATTTTGCAAGTTTCAAGATAAGTACTGGCTTCTGGCTTTGTGAATACCCTCGGGGACTAACAGTCCATCAGCCCACCGGTAATAAATGCATAATACCGAAGTTGCTGTTAAATTATGAAGCAAATAGCTCATGTGCAATACTTTTTAACCGGTTTTCAAAATATATTATTAACTTATTATTACAGTAAAATTAGAATAGGTATAATAAGAATTTAGTCTGAATTTTTACACGGAAACCCATTCAAAGTTTGAAGATTAGCCCTTGACGTTCAACAAGTTAATCAAGTTATTTAATGCAATGGAAAATAAGAGCAATTGTCAGTAATTAAAGTTATGGCAAATGTGCAGAGATGTCTATGGAGCTGGCATCAATTAACTTGTTTCACAATTTTTTATGTATTTTTGTTCTGAGGCAAACAAATAAATGTCTAATCCCCAGCTGACACATAGTCATTAAGCAGGTTATAGCCAACCTACAACTGATTTTATTTGGAAACTTGCAATATCTGAATTTTTGTATATTTTGTTGAAAACTAAGGAGTATCTCCCCAATACATAGCTCTGTCCTTGGCTGAATTTTGCTTCCCATTTAGATGATATTGGTTATCTGTTCTCTATTAGTTCTCTGGGTTTATGGTCTTCCAAATGTTTAAATTTTATTTGCATTAAGGACATAAGTTGTCGAAATGGCCATATGCAGATATTAAGTTCACAGTAACTTCGGTATTTAGTTATTTATATTTGATAGATCCTGTAACGTTTCAAATACAATATATTTATTTTGAATTATAAGAATACCTGGCTAATGTCATCCCACCATTGTTCAAATCTGTCATCTGGTAAAGTTCCATCCTCATTATGTGCTAACTCATTTCTGTAATATTTCAATCTAGACAGATCTGCATCTAAACTTGTGTCAGTGGACTGGGGAAGATTGTCCTCTATCTTTATTGTTGATAAATTTCTAATCAGAACAACCATTAATGTCAGGTCAAATGTACTAGATGTAGCTTTTCCTACAACAATAAACACAACGTCTAATTAGAATAACCATTAATGTCAGGTCAAATGTACTGGATGTAGCTTTTCCTACAACAATAAACACAATGTCTAATCAGAACAACCATTAATGTCAGATCAAATGTACTGGATGTAGTTTTTCCTACAGCAATAAACACAATTTCTAATTAGAATAACCATTAACGTCAGGTCAAATGTACTAGATGTAGCTTTTCCTACAACAATAAACACAATGTCTAATCAGAACAACCATTAATGTCAGGTCAAATCTACTGGATGTAGCTTTTCCTACAACAATAAATACAATGTCTAATCAGAACAACCATTATTATTATACCTTACATAATAAGTAATTAATTCTATTGGTTCAAATAAAGTCACATGACATAAAATAATCTGGATATTTTTCTTGAAATTGGCACAAAGGTTGAATAACCTTTACCAAATACTCATGTCCATGGAATATCCTAAATTATTCACCGGTGAATAACCCTTGAAAATTTAAATGTATGGTGGTTAACCATGTTTTGTGAAATTTTATAGTATTTTCATAAAAAACCCCCTAAAAATATCGATTTGTATTGATGTAATTAAATATAAGGATGTTATCGGTCGGATTTTGGTAGCCTCTGGTTGCAGTTTATTCTGAATTGTCTCCCATTTTAATTACGCCATGATCGTTTGTACACAAATGGCAGCTGCCAGTGGCAGTGTCAGGTTTGGCAGTTCAACCGATGAGGATTTGCACCAGCTCCTAGCTAAAAAGGACACCGACAATACTAAAAAGGCAACAAAAATGGCATTGGCATGCTTTGCCTAATATTCTTTTGACAAATCATGACAGGGAGTTCAAATTCGAAACACGAGAAGGCTTGAAGGGATAAAGGTTTGGCCCGTCTAGGCATTTCCAGAAGGAAATGGATATTGCTATCATTAAAAGCGATAGGTTCATGATTATGTGGGAAAAAAACAAAAGAAATGTGTTATTTAGGTGCATTGTTTTGTGAAGATGTTCAATCTTTCATTACTATGGGCTTAGAGAATGCATTCTGTCAACTGTACGTGTACTAGAAAGTGAATTCAATTCAGTGGCGGTTCTTCCAAGTCGACATAGGGGCCTAACAGTTTATTGTAGTGACAAATCAATGACCATGGGGAATGAATGGTTGATAAGCAACACCGAATCAAACTTACGGATATAAAAATTGATTTTATAAACAAATAAGGTAAGATTATTTTAAGCAAGTGAACAAAATAAGGAAAGGGTGGTTTACCGTCTGATCATGGGTTATCGTGGGACATTATTTTTCGTGGATTGCATTGTTTTTCAATGGAAATCATGACGTCATAATCGACACTTAAGGCCACGATAACCGATGGCAATGCTCCAAGTATATATGATGTGTCAAACTAGCGTAAATCCAAGATTAGTTCAAGTTTCTCCCAGAGATATCGGTTTGGGCAAGACTTCGTGTTATGTCGGAACACTGACAATGATATTTATATTTCTTGGTTTCATATTTACTCGATAAAATCCATGAAAACTAAGAAATACGAGGAAAATATGTATAACTAGATGCAAGCGAGACAAGATCACATGCAAAGCAGAATGTGATATCAACAAGGGAAAACATCAAGTGATTTCATTATTTTACATACATGTAAATATTTTTTTTCAATTACTTTATCCATTGTTTGTTCGGTATAATAAAACATTTACGGCCCTCTGCAAAAGACAGTAACTTATATTGTCAACCTACTAGGGTTATTTCCCTCGGGCTAAAGCCCTCGGGGAAATAACCCTAGTACGGTTGACAATTAGCCCGAGGGAAATAACCCTATTAGGTTGACAATTTTAGATATTCACCTCTTCAGAGGGCCGTAATTGTATAATGTCAGGTCAAATGTACTAGATGTAGCTTTTCCTACAACAATAAACACAATGTCTAATCAGAACAACCATTAATTTCAGGTCAAATCTACTGGATGTAGCTTTTCCTACAACAATATGTCTCATCAGAACAACCATTAATGTAAGATCAAATGTACTGGATGTAATTTTTCCTACATCAATAAACACATTGTCTAATCAGAACAACTATTAATGTCAGATCAAATGTACTGGATGTAGTTTTTCATACATCAATAAACACATTATGTAATCAGAATAACCATTAAAGTGAAAGACCGCCACATTTTACTTTTTACCTAATTCGATTCACTTTAAATCAAAAATGCTTCATGCAAAATTACAGTGGTGTACCTTTTTTATTAAGGGAGATATTTGTAGTTAAAAGTTGACCGTAGTACAGTTATGGTTATCGCCATTTTGGATCGGAAGTGACGAAATATTGATACAGATTATAAAATTTGTATCACTAACAATTACGGAGAAGACACGATTCAGAGAAAGGATACTGGGTAATCATGGGTTTGACCAAGAACCGGATAAATTTTCAAACTGAATTTACCAATAGATATTCAAATCAGTGATATGGTCGTGAGCATGGCATACAAGTAAATATCGTGATAGATATGATAAACATATCCCATATTTAGAAAATTATACATTTATTTTTTTTTTCATTTTTTTGTCGAAATTCAAGTTGAACAAGTTTTGCCTCTCGTTATCGAAATAACAAAAAATACTAGCCTCCTGTTCAAAGCTAACTAAACAGATACATATATTCTATTTTTAGCTAGGATTCGACGACTTCGTTAAAAAGTATCCATATTCAGTACAAAAATGCCAATTTTTCTGCTGATTTTTTTTATGTAATAATCCATATGATGGTGCAGTATACAGTGCACATCAACGTGCTGCAGTAGAAAGCAAAATTAATACTATGGTTTTCTTGTTAATGCACTACATACAGTGTACACGATGAAACTGTAGCCTTGGATACAGGTGATAAACTGTTCAATTATGTAAGACTCAGGTACAGGTAAATTTTGTTAATTGGTACAATCAACACAGCTGTCACTTGTTTTAAAGGTAGGGTCATAAATCATTCTTTGGTCACTTTAAAATGTTCATTAAGGTAAAATAATATACAAAAATCGTCAATATTAGTAACTTCCTTGACCTTAGTAATTTTTAAAATGAGAACAAATTGTCAGACTAAAGAGAGGATATTTCATTTGGTTTGATAACAACACGTGTTATTGAGAAAAATATGAGAAAAAAAATTTTTATTCAAAATTAGTCTTTTTGTCTTATGTCTTCTACATCTATTAAAATGATGCTTTTCACGTACGTTATCAATATCGGCTCAACATGCATAAAATTGAGACAATAAATTTGTGGGACTGTCCATAATTCACATTCTACACTGCCTAGTTACTTTCCGAAAGAAAAAAAAGAGAAAAAATACGTTAATATATTATACATTCAAAAAGACGAATGGGCAAGAAGTGAAGTCAATAGATGCTTTAATTTTGTAAATTCAGCATATATTTAAATGTACTGCATCCTCTAGAGTGACGTCGAACTGTTTATCAGTCCCAAGTTGGGCCTTGTAACATTTTTCTTGTTTGAACGGCTATTCATATCAATGTCAGAAAATTCACACTGAAGAGAATGAAGAGTCGCCTTATCAAAAGCATATGACATGTTCCATGTATATAAGGGGACAGGCAAAATATTGTACTGTTACGACTTCTTTATTAAACTAGCAAAATGGGACATTTTTATTTTAACAAAATGTAACTTCTTAACAACGTATTCAGTGAAACTTCTATTTCTTCAAAGCTTTTATTTGGCGAATTATTTATATATATGCATTTCATCAACGCAACATTCAACTTTTGCAAGTCTAAAGCCTTACAGATCCTTTTGTCAAATATAAGATGCATACCTTTAAAACAGATGTGTATTCAACGTAAACTGCAACATCTTGCATCGTAATTTATCTTTCAAAGTATTGAAACACTAATTTTAGGATTTAACCTTTATATTTCGATAATGAAATAGTTGATTTTGTTTTTCTTTTTTTATTATGTATACGTTTTTTTTTTGTTTTTTTTGTTTTTTTTCGTTTTTGTGTTTTTTTTACTTGCTATTTGTATAATGTTTTGGTTTTTTTTTCTTACTTTTATTTATTTTTACGTTTTGGTTTAAATAAACATTACAATGTCAGAGTTTACCTGCATTGGAGGATGTTCAGATATCTAGTCACCTGCGTTGTGTAATAGCCGGTGTTTTTCTCACGCCCAAATAAAGATCCTTCGAGGTATTCAGTGGGGATCTTTGTAGTTTAAAATTGTCAAAATTTATTTACAAAACATTCAGAATCGAGACGGCATCACCACAAGATTAAAAAGTCAATCATTAGCAGAAGACCTAACAGGTAAAGAAAGTGTAATTAGGCCAATTCACAGAATAGTACATAAATATAGGTAAACGTTATTCTAAACATCAAACATTGTATCGCCTTCGTTTTTGACAATTATTGTCACAGTAGACAGGCGCGTAAAATGTTTANTACGATGATCATATTCATTTTTATTTATTTAATTTTCATTGAAGTATAATAGATAGGTGCAGCAGAAAATTGTATATTTTCGTGTTTGTTGGAAGTTGAAACATGGATTTTCTACACGGGCGTCTACACAAATAAACACCCCTGCACCTCGAAATCATGAATAAATGTAACAAGATTAAAAAGCCAATCATTAGCAGAAGACCTAACAGGTAAAGAAAGTGTAATTAGGCCAATTCACAGAATAGTACATAAATATAGGTAAACGCTATTCTAAACATCAAACATTGTATCCCTTCGTTTTTGACAATTATTGTCACAGTAGACAGGCGCGTAAAATGTTTACAAAAATATTGTACCGTCTAGCCCGTTATCATTGCATGATATAGAAATTGAAAACAACATAGATTTAAAAAATGTTTAGTCACGCAAAATAAGCAAAAATATATGTAAGTCATGAGTCGAACGGCGATTTTTTTTTTTTGAAAATGCAATAATGAACTTTTGTCATATCGTTAGTGATCGTTGTTGACATACGCCTTATAGCGGTACTCGTTGGTTATAACTTGATGTCAGTACACAGAGCGCCCTCTGCACAATGTCACGTGACCCCCATGACTAAACATTTTGTGAATAAAATACGTTTTTTGCAACAATGAATTAAAAATACAAAAAAAGAAATATGTCATGTGTGTCAGAACTATATAAGGAATCAATATTCACTTTTCCATAATTTTGCGGACTTTCACTTTAAGCCTTGATAGAACGAAAACCTACCTCAAAACATTGGATTCTGCAGTTCCCACGCTAGCTTTCACGTCCTTTTAGTACCCCTCAATTCTCAGATAATTCTGATGTAAACACTGCGAATGATGGGAAACCCCGGATTTTACCCAAAATATATATGTTATATTTCCTATAACACCGGTTTATTTATAGTTTTGTGACGTAGAACTATGTTTGTGTCAATTGAATTGAGGCCCCAAAAAGGTAAACATTGAGTCGCGCGTGGTTTGTTTACATTTCGTCGGCCTGATTTCAAACACAGATTTCAGGGGTTTACTTGCAAGAATTGTTATCAAAACTGTTAAGTCATGTGGAGAAATGTTTATTTTATCAATATGTAATTAAATATAAGGTACATTCATTTAATTTTATGAATATATTTGTGTATTTTACCGAAAAAATATTAAGGTCAGCGAAGCGCCATCTAGTGGTAGTGTTTGTGGTGTTATCGCCCTTGATCCGGATGTTTTGAGAAACGCGGTTTTAATTGCTTTTTCGGTGGTTTGCTCACCGGCTGCAAGTGTCCAGTACTTGTATTTGACGATCAGTTCCATATGAATGAGAATAAAGGAAAGATTTCAAATTTAATAAGATAATGGAACAGCTAATTCAATTTACAATGGTCAGTGTGGAATAGAATAAAGTGATGATTTTAAAATAATGAGACAACTGTTTGAACTTTTCATTAGTTTAATGTCATTAATTTAATCCAGCTAATTGAACTTGACAAGTGTGCTGGCTTTATGCTTCAATCCAATTTCATCCCCAAACATGGCACACTTCTAATAGAGAAAATAATCCAGCAAACTTAATCACATGCTTATGAGTCAGGTGCATCTTTTATTTTCAGCACATTCATTCTATTTTACATAATATATACTCAAATCCGAATTCTAACATGGCTATTGTTAATCGCCAACCATCAGTATAATACTCGATAACCATATATTTCGCACATGCACAAATGGTGTCGGGATATGAGAACAGGATGAAAAACAACGTTTTTAATTTTGTTTGTCTTAGTTTGTGGAGGAAATAAATGTTAAGAACATATTTTAACTTGACCATGCCATTCAGACACGTAAATGTGTATTGTTTTGCTTCCAATTAGGATTTTGAACTTGCATCTGTTTGAAAACGTCAGATTGAGTATTGTGACGTCATAGACACATACAGCAATAGAAACGGGAAATCTGCCTTCTCTTAGGTCGCTTCAGGAAGGAAAATTCCATTTTCTGTCATATTAGAATCGAAATAATTCATGGCCGGTATATGGTTATTGTCATTTAACCATGGGCTGGACCTTAGTCAAATTTCTAATAACCTTATACCTGCCATGAATTATTTCTTAGATCACCTTGCCGTCATTTTTCAAACATTATGAACATAGGAAGAATGGTGGTCCCATCCATGGAAATTAAGACCCTAGGGAAATGCATTTTCGATTAAGTCTGTCATTTGTTTTTGGTGACAGGTGATTTCAAGCCAATAAAACTTCTGATTACTGTTTTTTTGTTTTTGTTTTTTGTTTTCAAAAATATAATATAATCCATTTAGAAATACTTCGATTTCTCACAGTTCAGTGATGTAATTACCAGGGTAAAGTGGCCCAAAGCCCGTTCAATTTTACCTGTACTTCTTATTCATTTTTTATAAGAGCCCAGCTGGCTCTTGAAATTTCTTTATAGTGTATTTAGATATCTAGTTCTGTAAACGTAGTACATTTCACTAATTTTAGCTATTTATGTGCTGACAAAAGTCTGCGAAAATTTGCACCCCATAATATCTCATAAACACTCAGAAGTTTCTAATATTTTTAGTTGTTCCTTAAAGCCAAGAAAATTGATTCCTGGGAATATGTCTGAGTTTAAGAAACCGTGAAAATTAGAAATCGCAAAAGTTCATACATTTACAGTACTAAGGTTACTACATATAGATGCTGGGCTAACTACATATAGATGCTGGGTTACTACACGTTAATGAAGTTTTTTAGGACTGCCCCGAGTGAGCTGGCCATAATTAATTAGTACATGAATTTTCGTCACTGGAGAAACATGCAATATCAGTGACAACATTAACGCTTTTCTTCCGTTTATGAACCTATCACCTGACAAATACTTGACACATTTTTTCACCCTAATTGGCTATTTCAGTGAGACTGAAGATTTAAGAAAGAATGTACCAGGTACTAACATTGATTTCATAAGATATT
>MJUU01009791.1:0-21431 GCA_002080025.1 Modiolus philippinarum
ATGGCAAAAGCTCACATGGCCTTTTAGGCCAGGTGAGCTAAAAAAGGATTACATGCCCACGTGCAAGGTACAGATTTAAAAGTGGTTTCTAAGATAAAATGTTTGTGTTTGTTGTGACAGTTTTTATGGTAAGAAGTTTTTATTTTAGAAATCTGCAATATATGCCCAAAAATAAAAACTTCATACCATAAAAACTGTACAGGGGATTGCCCGGACAAACTGTGTAAATTCTATGTCAAGTTCATTAAAAAAATGACTAAGTTCAACAAAGTACATTTTTTGGAAAAAAATACACCATAAACAAAATAAATACCAAAAGGCATATCTTCCATATATGTACAAATGGTCTGCAAAATAAAAACTTCCTTCCATCTTGGCTGGACAATTTGTGTACCCTCTATGAGAAAATCGCAAAAGAAAGCATAACATCAAAAACGTATATTTTTTGGAAAAATGGATCAATATCAAAATCAATAGCTATCTACAATAAAAAAATAACAAAAATATGTGTCTAACGGACACAATGCCCCGCCTCGCAACTATTTTGAACAATGCTATATTTCGTGATCAGTTAAGCATGAAGTTGGTTGTATGGATATATATTTTATGATTTTTTGTTTAATTATACCCTAATGGATATTTAATTTAACTGGTGTTTACTGATAATAGCATACATCCTTCACAGAAAAGAAACTTAAGCCTATTGATGACCCTCAAACTATCCCCCTTTTTGTCATCAGTGAAGCATGAAGTTGGTGACATGGGTAAATATTTGTTATGTTTTTTGTTTATCTATATCCTAATGGGTATTTATACAAAGTTTCATAATAAAAGCATACATCCTTCACAGAAAAAAAAACTTAAACCTGATGTTAAATCTCATACTATCCCCCTTTTGCATTAAGTTGGTAGTTAGGATAAAGTTTTATTATCATTTTTGTTTAATTATACCCTAATGTGTATTTATACAAAGTTTCATGATAATAGCACACATCCTTCACAGAAAAAAAAACTTCACCTAAGGGTAAACCTCATGCTACCCCCTTTTTTCCATGATCAGTGAAGCATGAAGTTGGTAGCATGGATAAATTTTTATTATGATTTTTGTTTAATTATATCCTAATGTGTATCTTTACAAAGTCTCATGATAACAGCATACATCCTTCACAGAAAACAACTTCAACCTAAGGGTAAACCTCATAATACCACCCCTTTTTCAAGATCAGTGAAGCACGAATTTGTTAGCATGGATAAATTTTTATGTTTAATTATACCCTAATGTATATTCATAAAAGATTCATGATAATAGCAGACATCCTTCACATAGAAAAAAAAACTTAAACCCGAGGGTAAACCTTACTTGTGACGGACGGACGAACGGGCGGACAAACGGATGAACGGACGGATGGACCCGAACACTATATGCCCCTACTATCGTAGGCGGGGCATAAAAACTACAGAAAAAAAACTGGACAAAATATGTACCCCCTGCGGACAGACTGACAAAGGGACGGACGGACTAGGGTAAAATAATATAACCCCCACTTATCGTCGCGGGGTCATAAAAAAATCACAAACTTTGAAAGGTTCCACCAAAGGACTATTGTGACCATTAAGCTCGGTTCAAATGAGAAACGTCGGTCGGTTATCTCCCTGTACCAAGTTAGTTTTGTGTAGGTCAAGGTGGAGATAATTTTGATAAGCATATCAATAGCCTCTTTTGATATTCAAATAAAGAAATCTCCACTTTAACTATATATAACTAACTTGGTACATTAATATAATCGACCGAGGTTTCTCATTTGCCTTCTCATTTCAGAGAAGAAGTTGTATAATTGAAAAGTCAACGAACACACAATGCACACCAAGTAATGGCAAAACCTCACCCTGGCATAGCCAGATGAGCTAAATAAATACTTTTGAAACATTTATTTTCAAAAATGTACCAAGTCTAAGGGGTCGTTACTCTGCTTACGAATCATCCAACTATATTAAATTCAAACTTGAGATGCAACTTATTTATATCAAATATGAAATCAATATCTCGAAACATTGTACGGCAAAGGTGTGAAATCTTAGGGAAATAACTTTACATGTAATCATCAGACTGGAACCAAATATTTGGACTTGATATGCAACTCATATTGATAAGAAAACTTGAGGAAACCAAACGGAAAGATGGAAGGTATGCCATAATATGCCTGTATTGTGAAAGGCGTATAAAAACAGTGAAGATAATTTAAGGATAATATTCCTCCATGTTCATAATCAAAAAGCTTAATTGAGAAGGGTTTTTGCAATCAGCTCAGTTCTTATAATACCATTTCAAGGGTGAAAAGTAATTTGTGCTAGTTGGAGGTAAATAAAGATGAACATGTTTGTTAAAAATGTTTTAAATATAACAATGATTAAATTACCAAATGAAAGATGAACAAAGTTTTTAATAATAATAATATAAAAATGCCAATCGGAAAGGAAAATGTCAGATGGAAAAAGTCGAAATAGTATTAAAGCAAAGAAAGACATGTTAATTCGAATTGACAATGCTGAAATGAAAAGAAAATTTAAGGGGGTTGCAAGATAGCTTACGGAAACTTAAGAATAAAAAAATTGTGAGTCTTCAATGGAAGATTTGCGTCGCCTGCACTGTATGATTCTATTGTCAAATTCAATCTGGGTAACAAATTTTTAAGTAATTAAATAGGAAGATAATGTCTGACAGACCCGAATTCGATAATCACAATATTGAACCCAATACTTAGGTCGCATACTAAATATCAAGTGGCTGTGACCTGCAGTTGTTGAGGAAAGTGTTACCATGATTTCTACCATTGACGGTATTCGTTGAAAATATTCCTAGTTGGAAACAGGAAGTAGATGTTCTACATATTGGTAAGCAAAAAAATATGACGCCAAATACTATACATGTAGTCTCATGCAAAATTCCAAGTGGTTTTGAATAAGTTGCTGAGAAAGTGTCATGAATACCTTTGTCGCTGAATGCATTCGTCGAAAATATTCCAAGTTAGTATGGAGTAGATGTGCCGCAGACCTTAACTCAATAAGCTTAATATGTTACTCCATACTTAAGTCCCATACAACATGTCAAGTGGATGTGACTTGTAGTTGCTGAAAAAAATGTTACAACGATTTTAACCACTGACAGTATTTGTTGAAAATATTCCAAGTAGATTAACAAGAAGTACATGTAAGACAGACCTGAATTCCATAAGCACCACATTTTATCCCATACTTAATTCACATACAAAAATTCAAGTGGCTGTGATTTGCGGTTGTTAAAAAAAGTGTTACGAAAATTTTTACCATTGACAGTAATTGTTAAAATGTTCCAAGCCGGTAAATGAAGAGTAGATGTCCGATAGGACCGAATGCAATAAGTGCAATATGGAGTAACATACAAACTTTCCAGTGGCTTTGACTTTTTTGAAAATATTCCAAGTCAGTAAATAGGAAGTAGATGTCTAACAGAGGGCAATATGGTAGCCAATACTAAAGTCAAATACAAAATTTAAAGTGATTGAGATTTGATGTTGCAGAGAAAAGTGTTACATTTTTTAAAATGGACCATATTTGTTGAAACTAGAGAATGTGTCTACAAGACACGGATGTCCCGCCGACAAACTTATAGCAATAGATAACCCAAGCCAATCATGAATAAAATTCAGTTTTCTGTCACTAAATTGTGATTGAATCATCAAGAAATACGGTTGCAGATGTTATTCAATTAATATTTGTTTTGTAATTATTTGATTAAACACCTAGTTGTTAATAGATGGGCCTATTGCAAAGATTTAACGAAGTCATTCAAGCATAAAATTTAGGTCAAATTCAACGGATTGTCTAAGAATTGGGTAGTTTTTACCAAGATGAGTCATTTCATGAAACATCATAATGATATTTTGTGTAGTTGTTTAGAAATGGACTTAAAAATACAAATTTTACTAAAAGTCACTCAGGCATAAAATGTAGGTCAATGATACTTAATTGTCCTTGATTTGGATAGCACCTACCAAGGTGATTTATTTGATGCAACACCATTATGATAGCATGTTTAGTTGTTGAGAAATTGACTTAAATGCCAAATTTAACAAAAGTAAGTGAGAACCGAACAGTCAGTCGAAAGAACGAACAATCCATAGACAAAGGCAACATCCGAAAAAGGAAAAACAAACTTTAGTTGAGATCTGCTGTCATCTGGGAAACAGATATCCCGTACCGATCCACACCGTAAAACTTCTGTAGTGATGACTTTAAGTTTTTGGTAACGTACCCTTGCTTAAGTAGTTTATTTGTAAGCATGTGGGCTCTATCAAGGAAGTCACTGTAACAACCACAAGCCCTTGAGTAGCGAATGAGCTGTGAGATGTAAACTCCATATGCTGGTGCTTTTGGAATGTTGCCACAAAGAAAAGGGAAGTTGACTATTGGAAAAGTGAAGTCATCGTGTTTGTCATACAACCTAGTTTGTAATGTACCTCTGTTGTCAATTTCAAGATGAAGGCCAAGGTCTTTATTTTGAAGAAGCCCTTCAATTAATTCTGCCTCAAAAGTCACTTAAGCGTAATATATAGGTCAAAGCTATTGAATTCTTGATAATTTGGGTAGTACCCATCAACGTGATTAATTTGATGAGACATCTTTGTGGTATGATGTGTAGTTAATGAGATGTGGACTTGAACGCAAAACTTAATAAACTGTTGACACAGAATATGTCTCGCCTTACCCATGCATCGCATGAAACTGCACATTAATCTTCAGCAGTAGCCATGATAACAAAATGTAGGTCTTAATTTGTGTGCACTACCTGCTTGCTAAAATCTTCATATAATTGTTCAAGCATGATAGAGGGGTCAAGGCCACCATCTGAATGTGTATAATCCCCAGGATGCAACTGTATGTTAAATATCGAGTGGCTGTAAAATTTCAAAGTCATTTAGCATGACTGAGGGGGCATAGACATAAAACACCATTCAAACTGATCTGTACTGATGCTAATGCAACACCATACCAAATATCAATGGGCAACTATGAGTTGTTGATGCTAAACAGACACAAGAAAAAACTTAAACATTGATAAACAATGCAAAATTAAAGTCAGTGGACCATGACTGCGGGGGCATAGACATAAAACGCCACTGAAACTGATCTGTACTGATGCTAATGCAACTGCATACAAATATCAATGGGCAACTATGAGTGGTTGATGCTAAACAGACACAACAAAAAACTTAAACATTGATAAACAGTGCAAAATTTCAAAGTCATTTGAGCATGACTGAGGGGGCATAAACATTAAACGTCACTGAAACTGATCTGTACTAATACTAATGCAACACCATACCAAATATCAATGGGCAACTATGTGTTGTTGGTGCTAAACAGACACAAGAAAAAACTTAAACATTGATAAACAGTGCAAAATTTCAGTCAGTGGACCATGACTGCGGGGGCATAGACATAAAACGCCATTGAAATTGATCTGTACTGATGCTAATGCAACTGCATACAAATATCAACGGGCAACTATGAGTGGTTGATGCTAAACAGGCACAAGAAAAAACTTAAACATTGATAAACAGTGCAAAATTACAGTCAGTGGACCATGACTGCGGGGGCATAGACATAAAACGCCACTGAAACTGATCTGTACTGATGCTAATGCAACATCATCAAATATCAATGGGCAACTATGAGTTGTTGATGCTAAACAGACACAAGAAAAAACTTAAACATTTGAAAAAAAAAAACAATTCAAAATTTCAGTCAGTGGAGCATGAATGCGGGGCATAGACATAAATCGCCACTGAAACCGATTTGTACGCCGGAATCACCATACCTAAGTCTCGCTTTTTTCGACTATCATCGAAGGCTCGACAACAAAAGTAAGTGTAAAATATAGGTCAAAGTCACTTTAATGTCATTTTGGTAGTACTCATCAAGGCGATTAATTTGACGAAACATCATTGTTGTATGATGAGTAGAAGAGAAATGGACTTGAACACAAAACTTAACAAAAGTCACTCAAGCATAAAATGTAGGTAATGGATTCCTAATTTTGTTGTTGAGTCTGGTAGTACTAATCAAGGATCATGTACTAATGTAATATTATTAAAATATTGCAATAGGTCACCAAAATATGGACCTAAACGCAAAACTTAACATCGGGACGACCAATTTTAGAATATGCTGATGTCATCTGGGATAACACAACATTGAAAGTGTACAAATAGAGGCTGCCAGAATTGTCACTGGGGGTACTAGACTTGTTTCTTTTGAAAAACTATACTGTGAAACTGGTTGGGAAAAATTGAAAGACAGGAGAGAAACACACAGATTGACTTATTTTTATAAAATGACACAACACCTGACACCTCAGTATTTGATTGACATGGTACCACGTAATTTTGGAAATATTCATGACCACAATACAGGTAACCTATCGATTATTCCACCGATTAGAACGAATACGGCTCTTTACTCAAACTATTTTTTGCCAGCCATTGTGCGGTCATGGAATTTACTGCCTTCAAGTGTGAAGACAAGTCCGTCTATTTCTGCATTCAAAAACAGTTTTCATGATAAGGATATTAAAAAAACCTTTATACTTATATGCTGGTAAGCGTGAAGGACAAATACTACATGCACGATTGCGAATGCAGTGTTCGTTAAATAAATTTTATTGGAAATAAAAATATTTATGTATTCTGAAACCATGTAACTCTTCATGTAGTAAGGGAGTTAATTCATTTTTCAAAACTTGATGAAGTTACGCAATTTGGAAAAACTTCTACATTTTTAATTTAGACAATATTTGGGACTTTTTCTATCTTATATATTATGTAATCTGTCGCATAGTGAAATTTAGTAAATTAAATTTCTTATGAATAGGAATCTGTATTGGACCAATCAGCTGGATGCATTTTGCACTGATGTCATCAGTTGCTTTACTATCTTTGTGATGAAAGGTCACGCTCATTTTTATCCTGTTTAAAATCTCTAAACGGTTCATTTAAAAGGAAAATTATGAGTAAGTTACAAGAAATCCAATCAGTTATAGGCCTGTTAAGTGGTTCTCCCGGCCCCACTTTTCTCTGTCTTAGTGGTCCCACAAATACCTACCAATCCTTTCCATTACATCTGTCCAACTGGAAGCTATTTATTGATTCATATACATCGGCAAATCATTTAATGGCAAATCAGTTCTTTATCCTACAACTGGGTGTCTTCAGATTGGTTAAAACTTTTTACGGATGCACCAAGAAATGTTGGCTTCACTGCTGTTTTTGGAAGCTAAGATTTTGCCCTGAAAGGGTGTGACTCATTAACGCACCACCAAATAGCAGTGAAAGAGTTATTTCCATTAATTAGCGTTTTGTGATACATGTTTGGGGCAGAAATCGAAAGTCCTTTTTTTTATCAATCAATTGGGCAATAGGTGAGGTCATAAATAAAAGTCATGCAAAGATGGAGCATTAATGTCCTTACTTCGCCGTCTAATAATTTCTGCTCTCCGCAACAATATGTTTTAAGCTCACCATATTGAAGTGACGGATAACCTAATTGCTGATGGCATGGATGGTTTGTCTCGCTTTCAATTTCAGAAGAACTCTCAAACTGTGTATTTATCAAAATCAACAAAGTGTTTGTATTACTGCTTTGGGAAATATATCTGAAAATTAATCTGTCCGTTAATACAGATATGTGTAATTAAATATAGGACATTTGTTTCATAATCATATGGCCCAGCTACTATTTATTTACATTTCAGCAGTGAGTTATTTTATATAAACTCTTAAACTAAAATGACGCTACCTCAACAAAAAAAAAAAAAATGTTCCTGGAACTGATAAATGCATCCAAAATTATTGCGATCAACTCTTGCTTATATCTATGTTTTGTTATCTTTTCATACTTTGTTACATTTAGGTGAAATTTTGTTTTGAAGTCCCACTGATTCAATTAAGGTGCTTCAGGCACAGAATACTGACATTGGTTTTCAGGAAATTCTGTATTCAGTCGTCTTGTCAGTTGGGAAGTAAACTAATTTCCTTTGAAAATAAACTAACCTTAACTATTTGCACTGTCCAAATCACAGTGACCCTCATATGTGTCCTGTAGTGCCTCTCATCAGCTACAGAAATAATTTCAAACACCTTACCTGCTTACGGGACCACTTTACCAATTTAAGAACGTTTCTGCACCGACTCATAATTTTGTGCCGACAATTTGGATTCCATTTAACAAATCATTTGTTTGAATTTTAATCTGTATAAAGGGCATAGATTCTGAAGGAGCTGTCACCCGTGCAGCGAGCTTCGGTACTATGGATCCCTCAGTTAGGTCATTCGAATTCAAATGCTCCTTATGTTTACATACCGATATCCTTGCACATAATACATTACTCTGTAATTAGCTTGCATGGCAACAGCATTTTTGGTACACATTTCATTGATGGGGCCAGGATGTGCCTGTCTGTCAATTATTTTTATTTTTACTTTGTTTCTATTATATGTGTAGGGCCAGGATTTGCCTGCCTACATTTGTACATTATTTTGTTCAATGATAGGGCCAAGTTTTTGTATTGGCTTAAATATAGAAAAATTTCATCACAACACAAACTATAGTACAGTATCGAGTAATTTGGTCAAGGTCAGGATTTGCCTGCTTGACTCTTGTGTTTCATGCAATTTTTGTCTTGTCTGTGCTTAAATTACTTCGGGTATATCTTGTATGTAGATCATTATAATTTTAAACGCTTCCGTAGTATAGTTGGAAATTACTGTATTAACGATACTTTTAATACTATAATTTATCATGTGATATGCATGTACATGTATATAGGCAGGAATTTTCCTTTGTCTTCACTTCTAGCCAAACACCCGACTGGTAAACAACTAAGTTCAATAACAAAATATGTATTTTGTACATCTAATCATTATTAATTTTATTATTAGATTTTTTAAATACTGTCCAAGTATTTCTCCCGAGGTGACTATTGCATTGGGTTTGGACACAGGTTTCCATCTAGGTGGTTTTTCCTGGCCGGCGAGGTCACTAGTGAAGGAGGCCTGCAGTGATACGTTTATTTTTACTTGTTTCTAGTATATATGAAATGTTCTTTATCCTATAAGATATTCAGATATTTAAACCTATAATATTTTATTTATTACTAGGTTAATAGTCCAGATACTCATTTTTTCCCCCTTTATAATGATGGTGTCAATATTATTTATATTGCCATATATTTATATATATATATATATATATATTAGTTTTGTATAGTGTGTACACAGGTATTACTGTTTGCCACTTATGTTACATTTTGACTGTGGAGGGTTAATTATATAGAAACAAACACTCATAGAACATAATAGAGAGTTATATGTCTCGAAATATCAAGGACTCGAAAAGGTCAGCATTTGGCTGCTTTTCAGACATAGTTGACAGAGATATTTGACATTAAGCATGTTCAAAATATACATCAAAACACATCAGCATTGTTTTATTCGTAAAATTTTGTTGTTTGTATGATTTGCAGTGTATATAATTTACCTACGAGCAACAACTCCGGGTATGGCGTCTGCCCCCCATTTTAAAATTTCATTTTCATGGGGGTCTGTGGCCGTTTTTTAGTGCCACCCCTTTTTGTCTCGGGGAGTATTATTTGACAGGGAGAAAATAACAGCGAACAAACATTTTATTATTATGTAACTGCTCCCTGTTATTTTATGTTTTAACTACATGTATTATATAACAGGGAGAAAATAACACCTAACAGACATTTTATTATTATATAACTGCTCCCTCTTATTTTATGTTTTAAATATTATATAATCTTATCGTCATTTTATTAAATGTCATTTACTGGATACATGTGTTTGTTTATTTACTCCCTTGCCAAAAACAAGCGGATTTGTTGCTCTAGGGAATTATGGAGATTCTAAGGAGATGGTTGTGTTTAGAAGGGGCTATTATTTGGTCAAAATGATATGATGCAGCCGTTGTCAGATAGGGTTATTTTGAATTGTGAAGCAAGACATAAATAAATTTTATTGGAAATAAAAATATTTATGTATTCTGAAACCATGTAACTCTTCATGTAGTAAGGGAGTTAATTCATTTTTCAAATATTTATGTAATCAACTTGATGAAGTTACGCAATTTGGAAAAACTTCTACATTTTTAATTTAGACAATATTTGGGACTTTTTCTATCTTATATATTATGTAATCTGTCGCATAGTGAAATTTAGTAAATTAAATTTCTTATGAATAGGAATCTGTATTGGACCAATCAGCTGGATGCATTTTGCACTGATGTCATCAGTTGCTTTACTATCTTTGTGATGAAAGGTCACGCTCATTTTTATCCTGTTTAAAATTTTCCCACCACCTCCCCATCAAACCCCCAATGAAAGGGGAGACAATCTTAACATTTAGGTTGGCCGTTTTTTAGTGCCACCCCTTTTTGTCTCGGGGAGTATTATTTGACAGGGAGAAAATAACAGCGAACAAACATTTTATTATTATGTAACTGCTCCCTGTTATTTTATGTTTTAACTACATGTATTATATAACAGGGAGAAAATAACACCTAACAGACATTTTATTATTATTTAACTGCTCCCTGTTATTTTATGTTTTAAATATTATATAATCTTATCGTCATTTTATTAAATGACATTTACTGGATACATGTGTTTATTTACTCCCTTGCCAAAAACAAGCGGATTTGTTGCTCTAGAGAATTATGGAGATCCTAAGGAGATGGTTGTGTTTAGAAGGGGCTATTATTTGGTCAAAATGATATGATGCAGCCGTTGTCAGATAGGGTTATTTTGAATTGTGAAGTAAGACATAAATCTTCATTTATTCGTCAAAATATAATCGATTCGCCAAATTGCCAGTGTGGAGCAATTAAATCAACCACACACTATTTGTTTCAATGTAATAGATTCACTCGTGTCCGCCAACAACACTTAATTTTTTTAAATCCCATGTATACTGAAGAAATTCTGATGAATGGAGCGCAATATCTTAGTGATGATCAAAATGAACAATTATTTTTGGCAGTTCAAGCTTACATTTTGAGTAGCAGGCGTTTCGAAAATTGACTTCACCATTTTCTTTTTAATCATTTTTCCTTTATTTTCTATCTTTATTTTCACATCCTTTTCTATAAACTATAAGTCTTAATTACTTAATTCCAACTTATTTCCAATATGCTTAGCATTGCCAAGTAATAATTCATTAATTATTGTTCAAAATTATTTATCAGTCAAATGTATAAATACCAGAATAAGTTTTTCTGTGAAATTCAATGACAATGTATTTATTTATATATATTTGATATTGTTGTCTATTTCTTGATTATACATTTTGAAAAGATAATATCGGGAAACAGATTAATATAAGTCTAACGACTTGTTTCTGAATCTCATTAGTGGATTCAAATTTATTTTTGTAAATTGTATATGTGGTGTTATATGTTTGAATTTATTAATAAAATATGTTTACACCAACATCGGGACGTACGGACGGACAAGGGTAAATCTATATGCCCCTTCCACTTCGTTGCGGGGCATACAATTTGCAGTAAACAGGAAGCACTAGATGTCTGAAAGATCTTTGCTAAGTTAAATATGGAACTACATACTTAAGTTACATACAAAATATTAAATGGCTATGATTTGTAGTTACTCAGAGGAAAGTGTTGCAAAAAAGTGGGACGGAAAATAACGACAATGACACAAGACGACTTAAATGATCCCTATATGTGGCTACATGTTACATGTACAGGCGACACAAAAAAAAAACCAAAAAAAAAAACCAAAAAACAAAAAACAACAAAAAAACAAAGTAAGCCAGAACTTGTCTTATTTTTGAATGCCAATTAATCCCCATGTTCTCAGCTGGCAGCCCTACTGAATAACATGCTGACCTGCTACACATTAATTCTTATAAAGGGCATCTTTTTAACTGGTCCCGTGATTTCAGAGGAAAATTCCTTGAATGTGTCTTCATATGGTCTAATGTTAAACTATAATCCCTCCTGATGGCTGCTTTGGATAAAGGACCAGAGTCTTGGTCAGCACCTCATAAGTTATTTTTATGCAACATTTAGTTTTATTTCATTCAGTAGTTCTTTCGTTCACTTTGTATGCATTTCCCATAGGATTAAATGTTAAACTTCATTACTGCCGGCCATTTTGGAACTAGAGGATCAGAGCCTGTATCGCTCACCTGACAAAATGCTTCTATGCCATGCATGACCAAAAATTATGTTTATTACCAAATTGGGTCTAATGTTTATAGCTATCTTCTCCATTAGCAACCGTGTTTTTTGTCTGACCCTATTGATAATGATTTTTTTGCGAAGGACCCTCTATACATTTAGTTAAATTTGTTAGAATAGTTTCAGAGAGGATGATGTAAAGGATGGTTTTCTCATGTTAAACTATGATCTGCACTGCTGGCCATGTTTTTTGTCGGATCAAAATGAAATGAGCAATCTTCGTAAAGAACCTTCCTTACACCATTTCTGTACAGTTTGGTTGAATTTGTTTCAGTGGTTTCAGTTTGGTTGAATTTGTTTCAGTGGTTTCAGTTTGGTTGAATTTGTTTCAGTGGTTTCAGAGAAGATGAAAATGTGATTTTTCCATAAGGGCCAATGTTAAATTATGTTCCGTGCTGGCAGTCATGTTTTCTATAGGATACCATGCATGACCAAAAATGATATTTTTTTATCAATGGGGTCTAATGTTTGTTACGAAATGAGCAATCTTTGTTAAGGACCTTCCATACACCATTCCTATAAAGTGTGGATGAATTTGCTTCTGCAGTTTGAGAGAAGATGAAAATGGGATTTTTTCCCGTAGGGTCTAATGTTAAACTTAAGTTCCGCGCTGCGTCCATGTTCTTTCTCTGATCGGAACAAAATTAGCAATCTTTGTAAAGAACCTTAAGTACATCATTCCTGTAAAGTTTGGTTGGATTTGTTTAAGTGGTTTCAAAGGAAAAGATGAAAATGTGATTTTCTCAGGTCCAATGTCAAACAACGTCCCCTGCTGGCAGCCAGGTTTTTTTATTGGATTTGAACAAAATGAGCAATCTTTGTTCAGAACCTTTAACACATCATTCCTGTAAAGTTTGGTTGAATTTGCTTCAGTGGTTCCATAGGAGAAGATGAACTAGAGGCTAAGAGACTGAGTCTGTATCGCTCACCTGACAAATTGCTTGATACCATGCATGACCAAAAATGATATTTTTTTATCAATGGGGTCTAATGTTTAGCTATGTTCTCCATTAGCAACCATGTTTTTTTGTCTGATCCTATTCAAATGGGAAATTTTTGCAAAGGACGTTCTATATATTTAGATAAATTTGCTAGAATAGTTTCAGAGAATATGAGAAAAGGATGGTTTTCTCAAACTGGGCTCCAATGTTAAACTATGTTCTGCACTAGAGGCCATGTTTGCCGTTGGACCAAAGTGAAATGAGCAATGTTTGTACATTACCCTCCGTACACCATTCCTCTTAAGTTTTGTTGAATTTGCTTCAGTGGTTTCAGAGGAGAAGATGAAAATGTGATTTTTCCAAAAGAGTCCAATGTTAAATCTAAGTTCTCTGCTGGCGGCCAAGTTTTCTATCAGATTGTAACGAAATGAGCAATCCTTGTTAAGGACCTTCCATACATTACTCCCGTAAAGTTTGGTTGAATTTGCTTCCGCGGTTTCAAAAGGGAAGATGAAAATGTGATTTTTCCCAAATTACCAATGTTTAAACTAAGTTCTGCGCTTGCGGCAATGATTTTTTTAAATCGTATCTGAATGAAATGGGCAATCTTTGTGATTTTCAAACAGGGTCCAATGTTAACCCATGTTCCGTGCTTGCAGCCATGTTTTTTTTAGCGAATCTGAAAGCAATAAGCAATCTTTTCTAAAGGCCTTTAGAACATCATTCCTTTAAAGTTTGGTTGAATTTGCTTAAGTAGTTTCAGAGGAAAAAATGAAAATGTGATTTTCCTGTAGGGTTCAATGTTAAACTATGTAAGGTGCTGGCGTTCATGTTTTTACCGGATTGCAATGAAATGAGCAATCTTTGTAAAATACATTCCGAACATCAATCCTGTAAAGTTTGGTCGAATTTGCTTATGTGGTTTCAGAGGAGAAGATGAAAATGTGATTTTCCCATAGGGTCCAATGTTAAACTATGTTCCGTGCTGGTGCCATGTTTTTATCGGATCGGAATGAAATGAGCAATCTTTGTTAAGGATATTTAGTACATCATTCCTGTAAAGTTTGGTTGAATTTGCTTCTGTCGTTTCAGAGGAGAAGACGAAAATGTGATTTTCCCATAGGGTCCAATGTGAAACTATGTCCCGTGCTGGTACCATGTTTTTATCGGATCGGAATGAAATGAGCAATCTTTGTTAAGGATCTTTAGTACATCATTCCTGTAAAGTTTGGTTGAATTTGCTGACACCGTTTCAGAGAAGATGAAAATGTGATTTTTCCCATAGGGTCCAATGCAAAACCTAAGTTCCGTGCTGGCGGCCATGTTCTTTATCGGATCGGAACGAAATGAACAATCTTTGTAAACGACCTTTCATTTATCATTCCTGTAAAGTTCGGTTGAATTTGCTTCAGTGGTTTCAGAGGAGAAGATGAAAGTTTAAAGGACAAACAACGGACAGACAACAGACAAAGGACGCCAAATGGTGGGAAGAGATCCCACTGACCCTTTGGGTCAGGTGAGCTAAAAAGCGATTTTCCCCTTGGGTCCAATGTTGAACTATGTTCTGTGCTGGCGGTGCTTCTTTTTTATTGGATCGGAGCAAAATGAGCAGTCTTTGTTAAGGACCTGTAGTGCATCATTCCTTTAAAGTTTGTTTGAATTTGCTTCAGTGGTGTCTGAGGAGATGATAATGGGATTTTCACATAGGGTCCAATGTTTAACCTAAGTTCCGCTCTGGCAGCCATGTTATGAGCAATCTTTGTAAAGAACCTTTAGTGCATCATTCCTGTAAAGTTTGATTGAATTTACTTCAGTGGTTTCAGAGGAGAAGATGAAAATGTGATTTTACATAGGGTCCAATGTTAAACTATATTCCGTGCTGGTGGCCACGTTTTTATTGGATTGAAACAAATGAACAATCTTTGTTTAGGACCATAAGTACATCATTCCTGTAAAGCTTGGCTGAATTTGCTTCTGCCATTTCAGAGGATAAGATTACTAGAGGCTGAGAGACTGAGCCTGTATTGCTCACCTGACAAAATGCTGAACAGTAGGGTTTTCGATGTTCTGCATGGGGGGGGGGGGGGGGGGNAATTCCCAGATTTTTTCGACCTTTTTTCCCAATTCCCACATTTTTTGGCCCCTTTTTCCCAAATCCCACATTTTTTTGGCAATTCCCATTTCCCAAATTTTTACATTTTGAAACACCAATAACATCAAAAAATTCATTTACCCACATGTTCCATAAAGTTACAGTTCTTCCATCATAGGAAATATCCAAATTCCGTGCACCACAATACACCAACTGGAAACAAAATTTTATACATCTTATGGATGCTGCGAAGGACTTTGCCAGAAAATAGATTGAGCGTGAACAGTGAATAAGATGAAGACCTTGATTCTCTTTTTGATTGGATGAAGGTTGTGAAGTCTATGATCCCAAAACGAATCAATCAGATACAAGGGTCAATGAGAACTTATCAATACAAATTTAAAAAAAAATGCTGATGTTGCGAGATATTTTTCCTCCATTCATGAAGACTATCCGGTTGTTCCTGCAGATAAGACCCCATAATAACATCATTTTTATATGTAAAACTCTAATTTCAGCAAAAAAACTTGGAATTGGTAATTCTTAGAACAATCCATCCTACACATGTACTGCGCTGTCTAAGGAGGAAATATTACAGTCAGAATTTTGTTTTGCTTTCCTTTGGGTTTTTGGCCAAGGATGAAGAAAATCATCTCCACTCTTTGTACTGGATACAGTAATTAAACTAATGCCTATACAAACAATTGTACACCACTAGATCTGCAAAATGTTCTACAAAACCTATTTCTAAGCTTGACAGCCGTAAAAGAGGACCTTCAGATATACTTGGATCCTTGCTTTTCAAGATGCGGCACTAACGAAATGTGAATGTTGAAAAACTAAAGATTGACTTGACATCTTGATCTCTAGATCATTTTCACACTGTAACAGCTTTTAAACTTTTGACTTCTCTGCACTTATATACTACCATTTCTCACGAACGACTGAAATCTCGGCTGAAAGATTTAATTCATAGATGTTTCTCCCATAAGAAGATCTAAGAACGGTGAACAGAGATATGAGTACATTGTCATGGGTAGAGAACAAGCATACTTTGTAAAATACGACAACGAATTTGAGAAAAAATATACAAAGAAAGAACTGATTAAATGTTAGAGTTTGTAATCAACAACATATTTGTAAGTTTAGCGGACTTGTTTATAAAAGACTCAAGAAATTCCAGCAGGCATAAACTGTGCATCTCTTTCAGCTGATATGTTTCCCCATTGAACAAAGGCTGAACAAATTGAAGGGGTTTTTCAAACTAAAGGTAAAAAATAAGCCCAATTATTTTATTATAGCCTCCGTTAAATAGAGCATATAGAACTTTTTCACTAAGCAACCCTAGCTTGGTGATTTAACTGAACTTATCTAATCAAAAGAGCTCAAAATTAAAGATAGCACAACACTTCCACATCGGCCTTATTCCTTGACCTTCATCTGGAAATTGACAACAAATGTACACTTAAAACTACAAGCTGTATCACAAACGCGATTACTTCACTTTTCCAATAGTCAACTTCCCCTTTCTTTGTAGCAACATTGAAACATTCAAACAGCACCAGCATATGAATCTTATTTCTCTATACTTATTCGCTACTCAAAGGCATGTCGCCCATACAGTTACTTCCTTGATAGAGTCTGGTCGTTCACAAATAGATTACTTAAACAAGGATATGTTACCAATAACTTGAAGTCACCAATGCAAAAGTTTTACGGTTGACATCACAGTCTTCTGGACCATCATGGGATATTTGTTATCAAGGGGTTGCCAAGCATTATTCTTGTAAATTATGGTTGAATTTGCTTCAGTAAGTTTTTTGAGAGGAAATAATCAAAATATGATTTTCTCACATGCTAAAATGTTAGATTAATATTCCATGCTGTCAGTCTTGTCTTTATGTCTGCAAGACTCATATGAACAATCATTGTAAAGAAACCATCCATACATCATTCCAGTACGTATTGGTCAAATTTACTCCAAACGTTTCATAGCAGCTGATAAAATAATGTTTGTCTCATTTGGTGTAAGTTTAAACTATGTTCATCGCTTTCAGTCATCTTTTTTAGTGGATCACAGAGAAATGACCTTTTTTGTAAAAGACCTTCCATAGATTATCCCTGAAAAGTTTGGTTGAATTTGCCTCTGTGGCTTCAGAGGAGATGATCAAAATATGATTTTCCATAAGGGTGTAGTGTTAAGCTATGAATTACGCTGGTGGACATGTATTTTTGTCATATCCATATAAATAAGCATACTTCGTAAAGGAACTTCATACATTATTCCAGTACAGTTTGGTCAAATTTGATGTTATACTTTCAGAACAGATTAATAAAAACAAGAGGCTCTCAAGAGCTTGTATCGCTCACATGGACGCTGGCTTACACAGACAGTTTTTGTTAAAGGATCTAAATTAAACTCTGGTTACACTTTGCCTAGCGTATTCTCAGAGGACAAGACCCTTTAACGGGTTTCAGTTGGGTCCAACTTTGGTTCCATCTTCTGCAGGGGATCATCAAAGGACTATTGTGGCCTAGTTTGGTTCCAATTGGGTAAGCAGTTGTTGGAAGATCTTTGAATGCGTTTTCATATAGAATCCAATGTTAAACTATGTTTACTGCTAGCATTTATCATGGGTATAGCGCGGACATAATGTAAAAAACATCTTTTTTACATGGGACGACCTTTAGACTATTGTGGCCAAGTTTGGTTATAATTGGCTCAGCAGTTTCAGAGGAGATCTTGAAATGTGTTTTCCCATAGGGTCCCCGGCTGAAGAATAGGCCCGCAGCATCCTCTGAGCTTGGAGTATTAGTCTTCCTAACAGAGGCGACACCTTTGCCGTGTGTCGAGACCCGTGTCGATGGTTGACGAGGTCCTGGTGGGTGCGAACCTGTATTCAGACTCCCGCTGCGGCCATTAATATCCGTTGGGCTGAGAATACAGGAACTATACCCTGCTTCGGCTCTGATATCATCTAAACGGGAGGTCAGATGGTCCCGGTCTGATCAATCGGCTGGTCACGCCAAGCCCTTGAAGATATCCCCAAAATGAGATTTAATAATTAGTGTCTTTTGAATGTTTTATTCTCATTTAACTATTCTATCCATGGAGGATATCTTTAAGAAGGCGGTGGCTTATGGGTCAATCAAGTGGTACGCTTTCCTTCAGTGCCCGACGGTTACGCTCTGCTTGAGCATACCATCCTTGGATCACTTGGTGCTTTCCGGTGGAGAGCCCTGGAATAAAAGCATCGCCCTTGTTGGCACTCCGTGGTGGGTGGGTGACAAGGATGGTGAAACATATTACATTCTTACATGGCACAAAAAACTTCAAATCAACCAGCTCCAAATAAAAAAAGAAAATCTGATGATTCCGTTCCAGAAGAGGAAGACAGCAATTGGACTAAATTCGTAGTGCTGACTGGGTCACCCGAAAATCCCATCTCTAAAATTAATCCTTTTCTAATAGAAAAGACGTTACAAAGCATTGCTGGAACCGTTAAAAATGTATCTAGAATGCGTTCAGGTGACTTACTGATTGAAACAGTAAATAAACATCAAAGTGATAACTTATTAAAAATTTCAAAAATTCAAGACTTTAATGTTTCGGCTTCCCCACACAAAACATTAAATAGTAGTAAAGGTATCTTGCGGGATAGGAGTCAGTATCTTTCCGAACTCACTGATGAGGAAATTTGTGACTGGCTATCATCACAAGGAGTAACAAAGGTCCAAAGATTTATTTCCAAAAAGACAGGAACACCGGTAAAACTCAACACATTTTTTATTACGTTTAATTCATCTGTCCCACCAACATCTTTGAAAATAGGACCCTTTGGTATAAAGGTGGACAAGTTCCTTCCAAACCCAGTGAGATGCTTCACTTGCCAAAAGTTTGGTCATGGTACCAAACAATGTAAGGGCAAGTTGAAGTGTTTCAGGTGTGCGGAAGAGGGACACCAGGGCACAGACTGCACAAATGCACTGAAATGTGCAAACTGCAGCGGTGACCATATGTCCTCCCCCAGAAACTGTCCTTTATACATTAAAGAAAAAGAAATTTTAAAAATTAAAACAGAAAGAAACATTTCTTACAGCGAAGCCCGGCAAATTTCATCAACAAACACAGTAAAAACAGTAACTTCTTCATATGCAGATAAAGTTAGACAGCGACCCTCTTTATCGCATATTGAGACAAACAATTTTGACCTGGCCATATGACAAAGAGAACCCCCAAAAGTTACCTGTTCAAACAGTTCCTATAGAACAAATTATAACTCCAACTAAATTTAAACAAAAAACAGTTAATACGGCAACCCAGTCAACACAACCTTTAACTTCTACAAACGTACAATCGTCTCCAAAGCAAACGAAAAGTAAACTAGCTTCCCATTTATCTAAATCAGCAGAACGTTCATCATCTGCTGATAATATTAAATCAAAAAAATGCACAGAACCAAAGACAGAGCAGACATGAAAAATCCTCTATTAGAACATCTAATAGATATGAAAGCCTGTCTTCAGATGAGGACGCTGGCAAGACTAAAAAACCTGGTCCACGCCCCAAACCGTATTGGGACGTAAGCATATGGGGAACTTTTGAAGACCAGATGGAGACAGAAACAGAAAATAACATCGAAAATGAACGATCACACAGTAGGTCTTCGTCTGTTAGTGGATCATCGTCTCGTCATCCTTCAGTTTCCCGAAAGGGAAATATCTCACCAATACGACTAAAATGAACAATATAATTCAATGGAATTGCCGAGGTTTTAAGATTAATTTTATTGAAATTACTTTATTAATTCAAGCTTTAAATCCTGCGGCATTTTGTCTTCAGGAAACACACCTGAAGGAAAGTGATACGTTGAATGTAAAGAACTACTCCCTCTACAGCACTTATGTTCCTGAGAATGAACGAGCTGCTGGCGGCTCAACCATTCTCGTCAACAACAATATTATCCACAGTACTGTTGATCTAAATACCGATCTTCAGACTGTTGCAGTGAGAATTTCTTTAGATAAGACGGTCACATTATGTTCTGTATACTTACCACCTAATTTCAACCCCAGTCTCAGTCAACTTAAAAACTTGACCGACCAACTGCCCGCCCCATTTATAATAATGGGTGATTTCAATGCTCACAATCCATTATGGGGCAGTTCTGCTTTGAATGACAGAGGTAAAAAGATTGAAGACATAATGTCGCAGGAAGGTTTATGTATCTTTAATGATGGTTCACACACTTATTTACATCCTGGAAATGGGGCTTACTCAGCTATAGACCTAACTATAACTGACCCATCTCTACTGTTGGACTTTTCCTGGAAAGTACACGATGACTTATGTAGTAGTGATCACTTTCTGATCATTCTTCAACATCTTTATTCTACTACCGGAGAAAGGCCACAGCGTTTTAAATTTGATAAAGCTGATTGGTCTCTCTATGAAAATGTATGTAGAGAAGAATTGAAATCTGAATTGTTTGAAGATGTTCCTGATCCCTTAAATCTTTTCAGTGAAAAAATACTTTCCATTGCAGATAAATCTATACCGAAAACCTCGGCAAACCCAAAACGGCCTGGGAAACCCTGGTTTGACGATGACTGTGATGATGCTCTGACAAATCGTAAAAAGGCAGAGCAACTTTTCAATAAACATCCAACGACGGACAATCTTGGCAATTTTCGCATTTTTCGTGCAAAAGCTCGAAGAACTTTTAAACAAAGAAGACGCACTTCTTGGCGCAACTTTGTCTCTAAATTAAATTGCCACACCCCTATGAACAAAGTATGGAATATGATACAAAAAATCAAAGGAAAAAATAGGAAAGCTAATGTCCACCACATCAAACACGAACAAGATATTTTAACATCTGAAAAAGATATTGCAAATAAAATCGGAGAACTTTTGAGAAACATTCTTCTTCTAAAAATCTAGGACCCTCATTCCAGAGAATTAAAGAACAAAAGGAACGAAACAAACTTAACTTTAAATCTAAAAATACAGAGGAATACAACAGATTATTTTCAATTGATGAACTGAAACAATCCTTGGATAAGGCGCATGACACGGCATG
>MJUU01009793.1:0-13300 GCA_002080025.1 Modiolus philippinarum
GATCTGCAAATAAATAATAAACTGCATGGAATACAGGCAGACGTCGGTTAACAAGTCAGTTCCTGCGGTAAAATCCGTAGGGAACAGGTAGTGTTGACCCGTTGTCGTATTGGACATACTAGAACAACACATAGTTTTATCCTCAACAGTGATGATCGACCTGAGTGTATTCCATGCAATTGTCCTTATACAATTCAACATGTTTTAATTGAATGTGTGGATGTTGCCAATATCAGGCGTGATTTTTATTCAGCTGATTGTCTGAAAGACCTATTTACAAATGTCGCTGGCGACAAAATCATTCAATTTTTAAAAGCAATCAATTTATTTAGTAAGATTTAAAAAGATCAATTTTAAACTAGTTTCTAATTTCTAATATTGTTAGTCAAACCATAATTTCTTTAATTATGTTTTTAACATTTTACACATTTCTTTTACTTGTATAAAGCTATATGGTTTTATATAGATATTTTATGTATTTATTAAAATTGTTTAGTATATTGAACAGTTCTCGCCACAATATAGCTGAAATATTGCTGAAGTTGGCGTAAAACATCAATCAATCAATCAATCAATCTTAATTATGGAAGAAGTAATTTTTTAATAAAATGATAGCAGGGAATTTCTCTAAAGCTTAAAACAGAACAGCTAACCAAAGAAGATTTGAACACAGAATTATAAGGGAAATAACCAATAAACCATTTGGAAGAAAAATGGTGAAAAACGGCCAATAAATCATACACAGGCCTTTGGATTTTCTTCAGAATTTCAGAGTATGTAGATCTTGATATGCTGAACATTTCTCCAGTTTACACTTTACCTCTATCTGTCACGGTTTTTAAAATAAAAAATAAAAAATGCACAAATTTTGAAAAATTTACAGAAAATATGCTATAACTCTCAGACGGATTTTCCAATTTTCTTCAAAATTGCAGAGCAGATAGATCTGGGCATTCTGAACAATTTTACTCCATGCCAGATTTTTGATTTCTGCAATGGTTTTGGAGTTAAATGCCAAAAACAGTAATTTACCCTCTATGTTCTTTTTTTAGAAACAGTCGCCAGGTTGTTTGGTCCTCGGACTTACCGAACACATTTTTTGAACTTCATAACCTGGTGATGACCTAGGCCACGTCAGTAACTTCGGTATTTAGTTATTTGGATTGAATTGGCTCTGTGGTTTCAGAGGAGAAGATTTTTAAAGAAAAGTTTACGACTGACGGACGACGGACGATAGACGCCAAGTGATCGCAAAAGCTCACCATGGCATATAGCCAGTTGAGCTAAAAATCAAGAAGAAATAGTCTTGGTGAAAATGTAAGCAACTCCCGCTTACGATGGATAAGACCAGTGATATATGTTGTTTCGTTTTTCAATTGTCCATGTATCATATATAAAAGATGAATCTGATATCTCTGTCAATGACATTAAATCACAAAGAAAAAAAAAAGCATAAAACCTCCTTATATTACTAACAAAGTATAACAGTATATACCTAAAATGGCTAAAAACTACAATCACATGCCACAATTCACAAGCGAACTGCACCAGAAGAAGACTCATCGAGTCAATTGCAAGAAAACTTGGCATAATAAAATCATGAAATGTTGGCACATAAAATTGAGATGACAACAGAGAAGCTTCCCTGTGGTCATCTCAGTTTTCTTTAATCTTTAATGACAAGCAACACATCACATTTGAAATCCTTTTTTAATTGATAAGGATATCAAATGTGATATGTTGTTTGTCATTTCTGTTTTGACAACTAATGTATATGTAATAGTTAATTAAAGAGAATATCAACAATTATATAGTATATCTAATATAATTTTAGAATTCCCCTTTTCCTCGCTCTTGTTTCGGTATTCGTTTGCCGATGTATGCTATAGCGCATCCATGAATAAAAAAACATGGCTGTAGCGATGTTCAACGTTCAGCAATGAAATCCGTTCAAACCGGTGCTAATGGCCATTTTCCACTTGAGATATGAGCAAAGTACATCGATAAAGGCCTCATGGGCATTTAAGATTTAAGACAACAATAAAAGCGTTCTATCATTTGTAGGTTTGACCATGGATATAAAGGGACTTTGTCCTATGGACATTTACTCCATATCCTTTCATTGTTCACTATATTAATTTTTCAGACTTTGTTACATGGCAACATTTACAATGTTTAAGGAAAATGGAAACATAACTCAATACCGAAATTGAAATAAATTCTAATTCTGCAAATGGTCATTTCGACAGGTCATGTCTCTTTGTTTGCGCTTTAACTCTTTGACATCTTTGAAAACATGCAAGTCATCAGTGTGTAGAATCTTTTTTTCTTATACTTACAGTCCATCCACCGTCACTTTTAACTTCACAGTAAACTTTAAATCCCTCTTTATAACCTCCTACTCTGTATACACCACTCTTGTGACGTTTCGGATTCAAATCCCGTATCCGTTTTATCTTGTTTTTGCCTGAAATACAAAGGGTTAATCAGGTACTTAATAAAAAAGAATAGAGGTTTGGGTACCCGTAAAATGATTTAACCCTACTGCTAGCTAGCTCTTGCTAGTACTGTTACCATGTCTGACTATCCCGGGTTCCTATCGTTGTCTACGTTTGTCTTTCGTCCTTTCATTGTTTTTCTTGTGCAGTTTCCTTGTACATTTTGGCATGTGATTATTGTTATCTTTTCTATATTAATTATGGTCTTCCAATGTTTTGATCTGATCTGCATTGAAGAGACATTAATTTTCGAAATTGCCATATGCAGAATTTGAATCAACAGTAATTTCATTATTTTTTTTAAATTTCATCATCGAAATTGAGGCTTCAAGCACAAAACTAAGTTCTTTTATCCACATAACTCATAATGATCATTGGATTTTTGATTTTTGATAATGATAATACCAAAATGACAACATCGAATATGCAGAAAGTAAATTCACAGTAACTTCGGTATTTAGTTATTTGTTACCACTGGGTCGATGCAACTGCTGGTGGACTGTTAGTCCCCGATGGTATTCACCAGCCCAGTAGTCAGTACTTCGGTGCTGACCCGAAAGCCGATTATTTTTGAAGCCTTACGATATCTAAAATTTTGTAAACTTTATTGAAATCTAAGGAGTATCTCCCTCATGGAAAGCTCTGTCCTTAGCTGAATTTGGCTTTACATTTAGATCACTTTGGTTATTTGTTCACTATCAGTTTTTAAACATCTTTGAGTTTATGGTCTTCCAAACGTTTAGATTTTATCTGCACTGATGAGACATAAGTTGTCTTAATGCGCATATGCAGGAAGTAAATTCACAGTAACTTCGGTATTTAGTTATTTATTCAAGCACACATGGAAAATTCATCCTTCAAACAAACTACATTCTGCCCTAAATGTATTACCATAGAGATATTCCAGCTGTATTGCGTCTTTATTTCAGGACATATATTTATTTATTTATTTTTTTATTTATTTAACAAAAGGATATGGAGTAAATGAACATGAGACCATAACACATATGTTAATTCCAACTGCAATAATTTTAATGAGCTGTAAATTAATTCCTCATCAGCAGTACTAGAACCCAAATGAAGGAAATCCATAATTTCAAAAAATGTTTAAAATGCATAAAACCAAACGAAATCCGAATAATCAGAAATATCAACTATAGCTAAGGACAAAACTACGATGGAGGGAGTTAATCCTACAGTTTTAGAATTTACATAAATTTAGATAATAGTAATTGAACAAAGTGCACACATGAGATATTATCTCATGTACAAGTACACCATATCTCAGAAAAATAAAGAGCATACATCTCTACCACGGGGAAGTGTTTTACCAACTTCACACTGCAATAGAAGACAAACTCCTGTATTAAATATTTAACAAAAGGATATGGAGTAAATGAACATGAGACCATAACACATATGTTAACTCCAACTGCAATAATTTTAATGAGCTGTATGGCCATTTCGGAAATTAATTCCTCATCAGCAGCACTAGAACCAAAATAAAGGAAATCCATAATTTCAAAAAATGTTTAAAATGCATAAAACCAAACGAAATCCGAATAATCAGAAATATCAAATATAGCTAAGGACAAAACTACGATGGAGGGAGTTTATCCTTCAGTTTTAGAATTTACATAAATTTAGATAAAAGTAATTGAACAAAGTGCACACATGAGATATTATCTCATGTACAAGTACACCATATCTAAGAAAAAAAAGAGCATACATCTCTACCACGGGGAATTGTTTTACCAACTCCACACTGCAATAAAACACAAACTCCTGTATTAAATATTTAACAAAAGTATATGGAGTAAATGAACATGAGACCATAACACATATGTTAACTCCAACTGCAATAATTTTAATGAGCAGTATGGCCATTTCGGAAATTAATTCCTCATCAGCAGCACTAGAACCCAAATAAAGGAAATCCATAATTTCAAAATTATATTTAGTATTTTTAGTCCAAGAAGTTATTTAATGCGAAATATATTTCATACAAACTCACCTAATTCAAGCTTGTCTCATAACGAGGAGAGTAACAGAAGATGAATTTTAAAGTATCGTTATATGAAACTGTATGACAAATGATTTCCCTTTTCTAATAGAACTTTCACCACTGAATCAGAAAAGTGAAAGATTGGTTTCAGTTAATTTGATGTTAATCGAACACCGAAAAGAAGAAAAAAAAACTGGCATGAGGATCTCATTTACCGTGGTAATAATATTTTAAGTAATGTATAGGTAACCTTATCCAGTATTACAAAGCAATTAAAGTCAATTAAATGAAAGTCGAATTGTCAAACGGGTAAAACAAAAATGTTAAAAGAAACTTTGCATACATTTTTCAGGTAAAATTGCGAAATTTTTGGTAAATTTGCTTGATGAAATATCAAAGTAAGTCTAGTTGTGGGTACAAAAAATGATGCAATAAGTTTTATTTTGATTTAATTTGAAAGTAATTGAGAAAATGAAGTTTACTAAAAGTTTATTAAAAGTTTGCAAAATAACATACATACAAGACCCAACAGACTAGTAAAAGAAGGCAGATTCGTATCTACAGCTTACTGGCACGTAAAATAATGCAGAGTATTATATATTATTCTCAATTCAAGACCATTGTCTTACCGGTTTCCGCCGTGCGCGGTCCCGGCTGAAGAATAGGCCCGCAGCATCCTCTGAGCTTGGAGTATGAGCCATCCTAACAGAGGACCCCGAGGAACCCCGGGATATAGAAATAGGACCCAGTATCTCCGGCTTGCGGGGTGTGACCCCTCCTAAACGGAGGCTGACCCCGAGGGTCCCGGGATTAATAAATACACAACCCATCTTTCGGATGGGATGTAAACTCAGGTCCACGTGTTGGAAGAAATGCCACGCTTCCTGCACGTTAAAGAACCCTTGTAGCAAGCTCTTTTTGGGGTGGTCCGTAGGTGATCGGCTACAAGGCTAAATTCCCCGCCCTTGACGATTTCACCCTACTTTTCCAGTGGCAGTCAGAATTTCCCGTCCCATGGCCATTTCCATGCTCCAAAGTGATTATTTATCAACAAACTTGTTCTCGTCTTGATATAGCTGAAATATTGCTGATTAGACGTTAAACAATATTCAATCAATCAATCAATCAATCTTACCGGTTTAACCATTCAAATTTAAAAACTTTTTTAATGTCTTTAAACGAATGTTATCAATCCAATTTAATAGAAATTAAGAAAATAATTGCTTTGAATATTCAACTGAATTTCTGAAATGGACGGATATGTTTTCCTTACAACACAACGACTATCATATCAATACAGTATTATTTAGATTACTTTATTATTATTTTTATCTTTTCTGTGAACGAAGATTTTTCTGCTTTTTTTTTGTTTTTTTTTGCGTAGATGTATTTCTCGTCGACTACTGTTTACTAACTTATTTTGACGGCTATTATTATTTGCGTTTTTTTTTTTTCTGACTTGAGAGACAATTTCGTGGATATTAAAATTCGGTAGGTCTCAACCTATATTTTTCGTGGTCAAACGTTGCATGCTCAATCTTTTCGAAGGTTTTGCAAGTACGAATTGTCAATCTTTAATTTTTTTTCTCAATTAGATATCGATGTAAAAAATGGATAACATGAAACATCTACAATGGCTGAAAATTATAATTACATCCTACAGTCTGCCATGGAAAAAGCATAGTTAAAGCACGAATAAGACAAAAGACAAACGTTTTAATTTGTTCATAGAATTTGAATTAAACGTGTAATTTCAAATTCCATGTAATTATAATATTGTTTTTCAAAAGGCATTCAAATTTGATTTTCTAAGGAGTATGTACGATAAGAGGCATATTTGGCCCCCAAATCTGGCTATATTTTCAAACAGATTTTTCCTTTAATTTTTACTTGGTATAACATAGTTGATATATTGCTTAAATCAAAACTCAAGTAAATTGATGTAGTGATGTCATCAAATCCTAATTGTGACGTCACAAATATCATGCGTCATCCAAATATGCCGAAAATCGACAAGTTTTCGTCCATTTTGGTCATGTTTTGCTACAGGAAGCACAGAGCGCATGCTTGTGCCAATGAGATTTTTTGATATGTTAAAAGTATATGAAATCGCAACCTTTTCATGCAAAAATCTCATCGGCACAGGTATGCGCTCTATGATTCCTGTACTGAAATATGTCAGGATTTTGGTCATTTTTGTCCAGTTTTGTCAAAAATCCTTATTTTTGTCCAATTTTGGAGGTCATTTTCTTATACAAACAAAAAGGACTTTGGCAAAACCTGTCAAAGTTTATTATATACTGATATTTAATTGTATTTGAGTCATGATAATATCAAATATATGGGTCTTAATTTCAGGGGCCAAATATGACCCTTACCGTACATACTCCTTTGAATATGTTTTTGTGGTAAAATTAAATGCTTTAACGACATCAGAACCTAATAGAAAAAAAGAAGGGAAACGGGGAATGTGTCAAAGACTATGCATTTATTTTCTGTTTCTTCGGAAAATGCATGGTTTATTGAATACGCATGTGCAAAATTATCGTATTTGTACTACTGCTACTTTGCATCTTTGCTTCTTGATCATTTTGCTTCAAATTCCAGTTGAAATATTTCATCACTAGATACTGCGTAAATGCCATAAAAATATGCTTCCTGTTTGTCAATGAAATGAGCTGTCCGATGTTTAACTCATACACACCAAGATTACTGTAATGCCCTCAAATTTCTGTTAATCATAATTGGAGTTTCCTGATATATACAAATATTGGATACTTGGAAAGTGTCGTTGTATGCATTTTCTGCATCTCTAGCTTTTCGTTCAGTTTCCTCATATAAAAAATAAGGATATGGAATGCTCAAGTTATAATTTTGGATCGTAAGGTTTGTGTTAAAATTCAAAATCGTACAACCGTTTGCCTTATTAAAGCAATTATTGCTTTTTAACTAATGCACTAACCCGTATTAGAATATACTTTAAAAGATTAAGGATCATGGTTTTTCACTTCCATAACAATTGTATAAAGTTTTACAACCAAGTTTAATTTGACTTAACAATACACTAGGCATTCAGTCTCGAATGAAAAAAGTTCATCTTCCATCTTGTCATGCTTCCTGGAAAAACATAAATCACTAAAATTTGCCTCTTTACGAAAAATTTATCTGTCTTGAAAACAAATAAAATTTCAGTCACAAACCGATGCTATTCTAATATGGGAGATGGAAACCATGTGCTAGTGACCAATAGTATAATCAGTGACGTCGCAACAATCTTATCGAGGAAAAAGACCCAAAACGTCCGGAAAACTTATGTAATGACTGTTGTTGCACTGTACGCCATTTTTCCGCCTCATCAATGAATATCATATAAGAATCAAAATGATTCACTTTCGCCTGTAGTTTGTAGTCGATTTTAATATGGGTGCCGTATTTTTTTGTTTATTTTACATTTCGCTCGGCTTCGCTATGGGTAAAATAGTAATGCAAATAATTGCCACCCACATATAAATCTCTTTCTTAATTATCGCATATAATATTGATGATAGTATTATCGCAAACAATACCTGTGATACCTTTCTTATCATGATAAAAGATTTGAACCATAAACCTGTATTTCGAAGGATGGAGTAAGTAGTCTACCTGTATAGGGTTTTATTCGTATGTTTATTATACTATAGGGAAACGGGACAGATAAAGGGCAGGCTTGGGTACCCATAAGCCGGTTTAACCCTAACGCTGGCTTTTGCTAGTGCCGGTACAAAGTCCTGCTGTCCCAAGTTCCTATCAATGTTTACCTTTGTCTTTTGTCCTATTTGTGTTTTTCCGGTGTAGTTCCCTAGCAGATAATGCATGTAATTATAATGTTCAGCCATTGTAGATGTTTTCTGTTGCCCCTATTATTTCATTTTGAAAATATTCTATAGTATGGTACATGCTATAAAATCTCATAGGCTTATGTGAAATCTACCAGTATTACCGGAAAACGGAACCGGAAGTTTAAAGGGAATTTGTAGTTTTAATGGACTGAACATCCGACAACGTTATTTCAAGTCACTGTCCTTTATGTTTCACATATTTACTTATATAACAAGGAGTCCTAGGCTGTCAAGTGTTTAAGGTAGTTAGTTTACCTATCACCTCTGTACTTTTTACGGAATAGAGAATTATATAAACATTTTTGTTATGCCAGGCGACTCCTAGAACTAACGATGAAATTGAAACTGGAGTAGTGTTAAAACAAAACATTACTTATTTGCACTGAAGTGACATAAGTTGTAGAAATGCCCATATGCAGGAAATAAATCACAGAAACTTTTGATATTCTTATATTTATTTAGCATTATTGGGTCAAATATTTGTTTCAAACGCACGTAATAAATAGTTCATGAATAATGCAACTTCCAGGAACGATTTAAGTCCCTAGAATTATAAACTCAAACAAGATCTGCATCCCATGGTATACCAATGATAAAAACTTTGCCTTACGTTGTCTTAGTTTTCGGTGACCACATTAATTTCTTGTAGACTGAAAATGTTAAAGTTGACAATTTTTATCTTTTCAGTTCTATAACCCGATGATAAACACGGCTGTAAGTTTTATTTTATAACGGACCATACTAATAACAATTTTACTAAGAGTAAGGTAGAATGCGTTGTATAAAGCGGCTACAATATTAAGCTGCAGAAATATAGGACACAAATAATTAATGTAATTTAGTTTCTTAAGTGGATACAGACAAAAATACACATTCTATGCCGCCAAATCTTAACATAACAACTTGTATAGTTACATGACGTTGTAAAAGTTAAGTTTTTAATAAGTACTGACTAATAATAACAGAAATATGACAGGAATGGTATTACCAAGGAGAAGAATGATGTGATATTTATTTGAATCGTTTGATTTTTACAATGAAGGGATTTGGAGTAAATGCAAATGAGACAAAGTCTCTACAAATACACGATAAAACCAAGCAATGGAGCAACGCTTTTGTTGTTCTTCTTTATCTTGAAGTAACCATGAGGCCTTCAACAATAAGCTGTAGTCAAACCTCATAGTAAGTTCAGACGACCCCTAGCACCAAGTTGAGCGAAAATCGTTGCTAGATGTCGAGCAAGGCTACCTGCAAGTGACTTTACTGTTAAAACTGTTAAAAGAATTTCAATTTTTATTATAAAAATATAATTTTAGAAGAGAAACCTCCTTTGAATGAACGTCCTTGAATTATCAGTAATGCTCAAAAATTAAAATACTTAGTAATGAAATATTACTTTAAATAAGTATTAGTTTTACTTGCTAATTACTAGGAATTACTAGCATTTACTAATATAACATACGATTACTTGTGATTTACTCAAATACGTAAAAAAATTCAACTTGATCCGATTTGGACGAAAATTGATTTGTTGGCAGATTTGGACACTAAAAACAAGATGCAATGGAAATTTTTGTCAAAATGTCTGACATTTCCAAGATGGCCGTCAAAATATGTAAAAAAAAATTGAACTTTGTCTTAATGAAATGTCTTGGTTAAATGAGAATTGATTTACAGGTAGATTTTGACTCTGCGAACAAAATGGAACCATCGAATTAGGTTCCAGGGGCGACATCAGCTATTGCTTGCAAACGCAAATCTAGTTTTTATTTCCTTTTGTGTATTTTCATAGTCTTTTTAGTGGTCAAGCAGTAAGTAGTGTGTTTTGGTTTATACTTTTATTAAATAGAAATAAGGTACATTAATTTCAAAAATTCAACTGCTTTTAGTAATATCAAAAAAATGTAGCATATTTAAAAGAAATCAGAGAGGAACGAACTAAGAATTTACCCATAAAAGTTTGTCTCCACTTATGATTGATACTAAACAAAAGATAAAAATGCAAACAAGCAACTAATATTTAGAAAAGAAAAAATCATATTATGTCGTGTCAATTTTCGTTAGGGCTAATGCCTTTTGAACGAAAGAAGGAACAATTTGTATAGTTACTCAAAAGAGGATAATTTTCTCTAGAAACTGAGATAAATTGATTTTCCATCAATTTTGGATTCAAAGATTTATTTAGATAAAAATTTCCTCTCTTACTGATTATTTTTTTTTATTTTGAAAAACAAAAATGTTCCATATCTTCAATCAGATTTAGTTTATTTTCTTTACAGAACGCTGTTCTCCGTTTATTTTAATATGTTATATTTAATATAAAAGCCTGCAAAGACAAACAAGAATGCATTCAGATCAGTCTCTCATGTTTAGAGAATCCTGTTTCGACTTGACTCTGTCCAAGGCACTAAAAAACTTTTAGCAAAAAAAGTAAATCATTCTTTATACTTGATCAATATGGTCAACTTGTAATTATTACTAGAGTTATTTTTATAAGAAAGATATTTTCAGTTCTTGGAAGAAAAAGGCCATACCAATAACTGGTAAAATTCCCATTGTGACAAAATTAATCATTCAAAACTGTTGGAATGAAACTCTTAAATGAGATTAAAAATTTACTTAGCATTTAGAACTTTTTATATTAAAAATAATATCTGAACACTTAAATACAAAACCGCTTTGAAAAAAAGGAAGTCGTTTCATATATCGACTTGTTCCCCGAAGAAGACAAATACTAAGGACTGAAATCGGAATTGATGACAAGTGTGATAATCAGTTTTCTAATTGAAAATTTCCATTTTCTGGGTAGACAAATCTCTTTTACCCTTTATACTGGATATATTTGTGACTGTATACAAAATTTTAAAAAATGTAATAGAAAAAGACAGCTTGCAATTAGGGTAGATTGTTGCCACGAAATTTAAGACACAAATACACATTCTTCTACAGATGCCCATTTTGATAAAGTATAACTCTTCAGAATCAATCAACCACTATATTGTGGAAACCATAAAGCGGAAGATTTATAAAAAGTGACACAGTAGGGTTGAAATGAAAAGCAAATTGTGCTATTGTCGGGTGATACACCTTAGCTTATATTATTCCAAGTTTTCGAATAAAATGAATGTCCTAGACAACACCAAAGTTCTGACTACTGGAATGAAGAATGTATTTGAGGACTTATAAGGACTTTGAGGACATTGAGGACTGCCAGTGGCATCAACCCAGCTTTAATAAGGGATTAGTAAATACAGAAGTTATTTTGAATTCAATATCTGTCAATAGGCATTTCGACAACTTATTTCCCTTTAGTACAAATCAAACTAAAAAAATTGGAAGACTTCAACAAAAATTTATAAAAGCTGACAGTGAAACAATAGAATCTAAATGACGAATAATTCAAGAGTATAACGGTATGCACTTATTAGACTTCAAACAGGAAACAAGTGAATAAATTCACGGTAAACAAGTTCCTTAAGTTTAACGTGCAGGATGGTGTTTTTTTCCTTTGTGTAGTTAAGTATTTTTGTTTGAAGTTGTATTGAAATCTGCCAAAATATAGACTCATTTACAAGATTTTGACATACGACAACAGGAATCAATTCAAGCAAAACTTTTTTTTGATGACGCCATCATAAATGTTTTCCTTTTCAGGTTAATTTTCGCAAAACATCAAGCAATTCATTCAGGGAAAGATGTGCTATGATATTAGAAAGTTTTTAGTTGTTCACTTTTAACAGAAGTGTTTAGCTTTAAATTTGTTGCAGTTGTTTTGTTTTCATAAGAAAATTCCCCCCAAAAAGAATTAAGTAACGTGAATTTAACTGCTATGAGAACAGAAAGACAAGAAAAAAAGAACAATTTCTTCATTTGATCTTCTGTATTTAATTCATTTTGAAAATCATCATTTTGGTCGACTTCATTGATTGGCTGTTCTTCTTCCAGTGATACCAATACAATCCTTTGTCATCTATTTTGTTACCCAGATATAGCCCATTCAGGTTCGAAACATGACACGTCCTAAACCACCACGCTCCTTTAAATTGAGCTGCACAGTTTGTTTTGTATTTATCGTTGTCCTGGTCCTTCGTGGTAAACAACTGACCATTGTGGTATGTAAGACTGTCACCTAATTATATAAATGAAAACTTTTATGTAATATGTTAGATACATGAATAATACTTGACAATCCTCGGTATTCAATATTTAGATTGTTGTAAATTAATGACAGATTCAAGTTTACAAAGCTTTTTACATGTGATACTATCTTAAAAATAAGCAAAACATGATCATAAAAAATTGTATGTTTCATGTTAATGAACAGACGACAAAGTTGCATGTTTCCTAATGGTAATGAATTAATCATCGTTATGTTTTGATAATGTGTCATTCCTTGTCTTTATAGGCAAAGTTCAAATTTGAATACGTCATAGTGATACATAAGATACCCTGTAAAAAATCCCGTTCCTGTTAATGCGTGAATGAAATTCTCTTGAAGAAAGCAAAGTGTTTATCAATAAAATCAATATATTCTGAAAACGCTTACAATTCTAGACTCAAAGGGACAGAAAAATAGAGAGAAATAATAATTTAAAAAAATATATAGTGACTCCTTTTTATTTCATCAAATTTAAAAAAATAACAAAAGATTTTATCTATTTTGTAGAAAACTAAAATACGAAAGCTAATAATCTATTAGTATTTTGATATTTTGTTTTTTTATTTTATACATTTACTCAACTTATCAACTGCGACTCGATGTTCCAAAATCCAACGGTCATATTGTGTATTTAACATGTTTAAGTTTGAAATTTCTATTCAAAATATTGGATGATTGATTGGTCATCTGATTAGGAAAAGCAATCTTTTTGAAAGTGTATAATAGCTTTTTCTTTTTTTCATTGAAATGAGTTATGTTA
>MJUU01009796.1:0-19149 GCA_002080025.1 Modiolus philippinarum
AAGGGTCCGTTTCTCCCGAAAGGGTCCGTAACGACTAGCCACCGTGAATCTCTTTTATGTAAAAACGCGTATATGTTCCGAATTATTATGATCTTGTAGATACTATCCGTTTGAATCAGATGACATAATGAAATAAAAATTCAAATTTAATGTGGCTCGAAGGAATCAAATGCCTGTTTATTGTCATTTAGGTTCAGTTCACTGGTGGCTAATTATTTGATATATATTAATCATTGTATATTTTAGAATATTCTCTTAAACTCTTCATAATTTACACCAAACAGGCGGTATCCATGAGTTTTAAAGTAAACAGATTTTAAACCGGAAGGTATTTTTTTTTGTCATTTCAAATTGATGTTTTAACTAGCACTTTTACACCAGCTTCAAATAAATATACATTTAAAGTGGGGTTTTATTAATCATTCTAGTATGACGTCCCTCCAATTCTCGGTACAACCAACATATTCTCAAGGTAGTTTTATAAATTCCTACCAATTCTTGGTAAAACCAGCATATACTAAAGGTAACGTCATAGACAAACCACAGCACTTTGAATAATGTCATAAACTGTATCAAGCCGGTTTTTTACCTTGCCATAAACCAAAAACTCCATATTTTACGGGGTTTGATGGCGTTTTCATACACCTACACTAAAACAATTTCATCTCCCTGGAGCCATTTAAGTGTCAACGAAATAATTCATGGGAGCCTGAATATAAACTGATTTAACATTGGGTTTGACCTTTAAGCCTATATTTTGGCATCAATTACACTCGGTGTGAAAACCCGTGGTAAATTCAGTATATATACAAGATGACGATATTCTTTTCTTAAATCAAGTAATTAATATTCAACTGTTAATACTCAGAAAGATTGTTTTTACTCAAAACAAGTATCATTTAGTAAAGCATTTGACAAAATAAGTAATTCAAATGATTTAAGTAATAGGTTAGTAAAAAACTTACAAAATAAGTAAAAACCAATCATGCCTAAGTAATCACTAGTAATTAATTACTAAGTAATTTACTTAAAATGAGTATCAAACAATTACTAAGTAAAAGATTTTTTAGAGTGTTATACAATGTTTAACTTTAGTCATATTTTTGGTAAATAAGTAGTAGATGACACGTAGTTTGTCCCTGCGAATCCTCCCATCTTCCAACAGTTTTAGTGCTAATAAGTTTTATTTTGCACATCATTTGTACCAATATTGAAGATGTGCATGTTGGAAGGACTGTGATTTCGATATATATTTATCTGAAGAATATACATTGTTAAACTTGGTCCTATTTTTGGTAAATTTGTAATAGAGGGTATTTTTGTCCGCGCAAATCCACCTTCAGTTTTTTGCTATACCTATATTAACGATGTGCATGTGGAAAGGATTTTGATTTAGGTACTTTTTTTTATAAAATAAATATCAGTTGTTGAATTTAGTCATTTTTGTGTTAAATAGTAATACAGGTTACATAGATTGTCCAAACCATTCCTCCTTTACTTTTATTTTGGTACATTAATCTGAAAAGAATATATTACACCCGAATTCATTTGTCCGATCTACAATAAAATGATTACAAAACATATACCGCCTATTGTTGAACAAAGTCTTGAACTTTGACATTTTTGGTGAATTAATTAGAGAATGCACGTAATTTGTCCGTGTATTTCCTCTTAATGCTTCTATTTTATTAGCTATAATTTATTATTACATGTTCATTATTTGTCCATGCAATTTTCCCTGTGTTTATGGTACAAAGATTTTTTGTAGATCATTTGTATATATATTTAACATATGCATTAGGTAAGAATTACGATTTTGTTAATTTTTATAAATTGTCGAATAAATGTAACAAAGGGGATAACAGTAAACAACTACAATAGCTGAAAATTTCAGTCACATTCCACAATCTGCCAGGGAACTACACAGGAAAAACACAAATAAGACAAAGGACAAACATAAATAACGATAGGAACTCGGGACAGCTGGACTTGGTACCGGTACTAGCAAAAGCCAGTGGTAGGGTTAAACCGGTTTATGGGTACCCAAATCTCTCCTTTGTCTGTCCCGTTTCCCTATAGTCAAATAAACATACGAATAAAACCCAATGCAGGTAGACTACTAACTCCATGACCACAATCTTGAAAGGAGAGAAAATGACAATACGTAATTTGGAAAGATGGGTCAAGGGATGCTCGCCGCTAAACTGCCGGCTAGTTTAATGAGCCTAAAGTCTGTTTCACTTCCTTTAGATAATGGAAATTCTATTCTGCTGACTTTAATATTGCATATTTCGGCACCGGATTTTAGATGGTTGTGTAAAAATATTATACACTTCTGGAACCACTTTTGATTTCATGATTTCCAATTCATGTTGAAGGAAAAAACACTTTTAAAAAATGCTCCATGCTTTTAAATGGATGATATTTTCCGCGCACAATTATCGACTAGATTAGACCATTCTAAAATAGGTGTAGGCAGGTATATCTTTAAGTCAGATGATATGGTTTTTACCATGTGCTTGGACCCCCTTTTGATTTAAGAAAACAATACCCGTAAATGATATAATTCAACGAAATACTTAAACATGTAATTGAAATATGCATGCATTAAAACCCAAAAGAACTATTTGAAATGAATTGTTAATGTCCTGCTAATTTCTATTCGGTGTTTACAAACAAAAAGTCCGTGGATGACAATTGTTAACCCCGAACGAGTACACCTTGCTATTATTAGATGGGTCAACTCGGGTCATCTAATTCATCAAGTTACTTGGTTTCCCTTAAAATAGAACAATCCAACACTTAGAAATTTTCACCTGTTTGAGAAAAATTGTGAAAATGCGCATGACTGCAGACTTTTGTGCATGTCATAAACGGCGAATTCAACGTTTTTCAGTTATGTATGATCATTCTTGATATACATACCAAATATGATAAAGATCAGTGTAAAAAATAAAGCTGAAATCGTGAGATTTCCATTATCTAAAGGAAGTGAAACCGACTTTAGTCTGCTGGTAAAACACTTTCGCACTACGGAAGAAAAACTTCCCGGAGGGTTAGGTCAAGAATCATCATATATATATTAGTAGACATAGGCAGTATCAGTATGTGTGTAAAATTTTCAGGTCACTAGATCTCAAAGCTGATTTTACGGATGCAGGCAGAGTATCTTGTCAATATCCCCGATTACGTAAAGAATGTAGGTTACGTCCCAGCTTTTTAGGATATTTAATCAGTTTTTGGCATTGTTTATCAACATTTCCGTAAAAACAAGGATAAGAAATGCCCATAGTAATAAGCTGTTTGCGAGTAACGCCATATTTAGATATTAAATGTTCATATCTATAATAAAACTTCTTAAAAGTATTCAACAACTTATGAAATCTATATCCCTGTTTTAAAGGTTTGGCTGTAATAGTAAGGTTACCTTCATTGAAAATCGTCAAGAGTAGAACAAACGCCTGCGAATCGTACTAGTTGAAAAATGGAGCTAGAGGAATGTAGCCGTCAAGGAAAGGGAAATTGGTAATAGTGAAATCAAAATCATCCCTTGTATCATATATTTTAGTTTTTATTTTATCAGAGGCAATAATGATAGTTAGATCCAGAAAAGGACGGACATAATTTTGAGTCATTTTTAGTTTTATTTAATTTCAGATCTTCTGGGTAAATGAAGTCTACATATTCTAAAAACTGGGGGTTGTCAATAATAAGGATATCGTCAATATACTTGCAGTTATCATTGAAAATAGATACAAGTTTATCACTGTTTGGTATGGATCCGTTTAAAAGTTTTATTATGAAGTCTCGCTCGTAACATAACAGAAAAAGATCTGCAACGAGAGGTGCACAATTTGTACCCATGGGAATACCTATGACCTGTTTATAAATAGTGTTGCCAAAACGAACAAAAATGTTGTCTAGCAAAAGATTGAGTGCATTAATCATATCATCACATGTCCAGGAACAATGAATATTGTAGGCAATATTAGAGAAGAATCCTTGTTTTTGTTACAACAAATGAACTGCAAACCAGACCATTTAATAGAGTTGTCCCAATTTAGATTTAATCGAATTATGTGGAATGGTTGTATAAATTGTAGACAAATCATAACTGTCTATGGAGGAGACTGGTCTATGAAAAGATTGTAGTTTATCTAAAACTTCAATAGAATTTTTCACACTCCCAAAGTAATTTACACCAGAGCTTTGATAATTTTTTTCACAGTATCTAATAAGCAACTCCTTTATACAAATAAGTAAACTAGTTAAATGGATGGATAAATTAGTGGTAGAACACTTACTAGAGGCCGAAATAAAACGATGCTTGAAAGGATTTTTGTGAAGCTTAGGAACCAAGTACATAGTGGGCAAGGTGTTATCTTTAGGTGGAACTTTATGCATTTCTGTACCCTTATGGTGTTGTTTGGTTAAGGTTTTTTTTGTCCCAATTGGTACGTCTGAAAGTGTTTGACTTGTCCAGTTCGTTTTGTTGGATGTCGATATAGTTTTTCTTTCACACGATAGCAACGTTGTTTGAAGCCTTGTCAACAGGTACAAACACATATTTTTTACCAAGATCCCTCAATTTTGACTTGATCCTATTAACAGACAGTTTATGAGGTGACTCAATGTAATTATCTTTATACAAATCTATTCCGTTGGTGGCGTTGGTAATATTTTATCTTTTAACAAATTTAGAAAAAAGAAGGGAAACGGGGAATGTGTGAAAGAGACAACAACCCAAAGGGGATAAATAACAACTCAAAGCCACCATAAGATCTTCAATGAACGGTGAGAAAACCCCACACCCAACGGCAGGTCGGATTAGGCCCCTGAATAAAGAGTAATCAAGTTGAGCGAAATAAACATCATCCTAGACTCCTATAGACATAAAGTAAACGAACTAGAAAAAAGACAAGACACACAAAGGCTTAATAAATTTCCTGAATTAGGACAGGCGCAAACCTGCTGCGGCGGGGTTAAACTAGTTTTATTGGTCCCAAACCTTCCCCCTACAGCCAATGTGATAAATCAAAAAACAATCGTAACAACAGTAAAATTCAGTTTTCAACAGGACTGAGTCAAATGTGAAAAAAATGAAACTGAAAACTACGGACATAAACATGTTTGTCTGCACTTTATCGTTTGCCCAATTCTTTTTACAATAATTGGTTACTGCGTCCATAATTAGAGCAAACCATGCTTGCCAGTTTATTTTAGAAGGTTGGCGATATTCAGGCCCTTTTCTACAGAATCGTCGATTTTTTTTTATCTTTCAATGATGTTAAGATTCCCCGATGATATATGTCCGCAAGGGTCATAGCAATATGGCGACGTGGAACAGTCTCAGCTCGAAATCAACATCACATATAATAGAAAAGTAGTTTAAAAACATGTTTCTAGAAGGTTTTTTATAAGACTAGGAAATGACAGGCATGTCTTGGTTGTCAGAATATAATATTGGAACATTCATAGAGCGGACTACTAACAGACATAGTATCACACTTCAAAGATATATTATTAAGTTGAGTAACAGGAATTGAAGTCTTTTTGGCTTGCTTCAACGCGTGTCTTGCTTGAGGTTCGGCATGTATGTTACGGGAATCTCAACATGAACCATGAAGGGCCATTATATGTGTCTTACAGACACCAATATTTTAACTAAGAAATGATACTCCGATTTAAATCTTGCACAGGCCATGTCATTTTCTAGTTTCATGTAAAAAAGGCATAGTAAAAAATACGGATTAATTTCTTCAACGACATGCTATACGACTGTGTGTTAAGTAAAAATTTATACAGATTTTATTGAAAACTAGAATTCAGTTTAAATTTAATGTTTTTTTTTTTTTTTTTTTTGGCATACATTCGAGGGATATAGTATGAGAACCTATATTGTCTTCAATGATGACTTTTTTGTAAGCCATGATTGGTTCATACAAGAATGACTAACTACAGTGTTCACGCGGGAAAAATAAATATTGTAAGCCTTTGTTGATGAGTAAAAAAGCACAATCACGTGGGTTTTCGATCGAAGACACGCCCCCTTCCAACCAATTCTTGATTTTAATAAATTAATAAAGTATATTGACGTAAAAGATTGAAGCTCACGAGCAAACGTGACAAACATAATTATCGATCAAGATATTTATAACAACACAAACACGTGGAGTTAGGATTGAAGACACTCCCCCATAGCTATAATGGACAAGTCCACCATCACCTGTGTAATTTGTGTATTGATCTATTTATATATTTTTGTCGGTCACAGTTATATATTCAACATATAGTGGCCAATTCATTAGAATTGAAAGATTCATGTTCATAGAAGACAAAAAGATTATCATCGGCTAAAGAGCTAACATTGTGAGTTAGGCTACAAGTAGAAATCTATTATACGGTGCGGCTTCGCCTTACCGTATAATAGATTTCTACTTGCAGCCTAACTCTATAGCCGATGATAATATATAATGAATTACGTCCCCTGATATACCGTTCGATGAAAGAGGGCTGAAGAAAAAGGGGGTACCCCTGTGTTTACAATTTTTGTTATTTTTTTTTTGTACACATTTTGCAATATATCTTTGAAAACACTGATTGGAAATTCCCTTGATTTATGTTTTGAAATTAACCAATAATTGACATTTGTTTAAATGACAATATTTTTTAAAAATTTACTAAGCCTAATTGTAGTTAGTGACTCTAAAGCCTAAATGTGTCTCTGTTTTACTCTCATTTGCAAACCTTATACTTGTAACACTGTAGAATATTGTTTTATTCATTACTCTTCTTTTATTTCTTTATGAATAATTGCATTAGGGATTTATTGGTTGGATGGTACAGATGAGTTCTCAGAAAATACTTGGGAATGGGCTGCTACAGGATCAGTTATCGATTATTCAAACTGGTATCTAGGGGAACCAAACAATTCAGGTGGTGCTGAGGACTGCATAATCACAAGTGATTATTACAAAGGCTTCTGGAATGATGTTCGATGTTCTGTTTCCAATCATTTCATATGCAAAAAAACCGTGAGTAAAAATACAGTTCTGTCTGTAGTTCGACCATTGAACAAAATAGCAACCGTGAAATGTTTTGTTGCAGTACTGATTTCCATTTTTTTTATTTGTTCTTGCGCTGGAATCAATATTCTTTCGAGTTACTTCAGCCTTATCGGTTTTAACGGTTTCACCTGAAGAAAAAAACAAGCGTATGGCGGTGTTTTTCGACAAAAACTGACCAATTATCAATTATGGGTAGTCGAAAAATGTATGGGTAAGTGCGACCTGACATTTTCTAGCGGGCGATATTTGATTGATTTATTAGTTAGAGTTTAACGTCAAATGAGCAATATTTAAGCTATATCAGAACGAGAACAAGTTAATCAATTAAAAAAATATATGTAAGAGGAAAAAGAAATAAAAGGTGGAAGGGACAACCGGGAAAACGAGTTTTGACTACCACTGGAATATTGGAGAAATGGGTAGGCGCTAAAACTTTAGCCTTCTATATAAGTCCCAGTGCCTCTGCCCTCTTTAGACAATATGGAAGGAGTCTTTTTATTGCATGGAGCATGGCGTTTCTCCACACAGTTTGGCTACAATGGTTTGCGGTCAGGCTTTCCTTATTATGACCTGACTACCCCGCATATACAGGGCATTTCCCCTATCCACCAACTCGGGACGCGCCCTACAGCTCTGTAGCTGGAGCCCTTGAGAACCGATTCAAGTGCCCGGAGACAATATTTGAAATTATTGCATGAAACACTTCAAATAACAAAAGAATGGTAAAATGGAATGAATAAATCGTTCCACCTCGAGAAATACCACCCATGTGTTGAATAAATCAAATTAACGTCTGGTCGAAATCCCCCACACTAAAGTTCGGTACATTTCGACTATTTGCCTTGCTATCGGTTAATATCTCGTTTTGTTTCACACAGGGAAACTCCGGTGCACTCATGACATTTACCGATCCAGGTGTAGTTTTATAAAAGGATTTTCCTATAATATTTATTCTACCGTTTATTGATACGATATGAAATAATATATTGACATAGTTTTAATGGAACTTCACTAGATTATGGTCGAACTTCCCCACTGGTCGAACTTCGACCAGTCTCCCTAACCTTTCACATTGCGATCAAATCTAATGTAATTAAGAAATCTCCAAAGAGAGGAAAGAGGAAAACTATAGTTAATTGATATTCAAAAACATTCTTTTAATACAAAACAGAAAAAAAAATAAAATGAAATGAGAAAATAATTTCTTTCATCTATATTCTTCATTTGTAAGTTAGAAATAGTTGTTGGACAATAAACAGTGTACATCAGATTCTGAAATTCTTTGCAAACATATTTGAATTTAGCATCTGCCTCCAGTATTGTAAATTTGTGTATTTTTTCTTTGATAGTTATGGTGAAGAATACTTCCGATGAAAATGGACCAATATTTCAGTTTCACTTGAAAAGCAGGCTTGCTGTTTTAAATAGAATAAAAAATAAAATAAAGTGTGTTGGTTTAAGAATAAAATGTGTATCGGTGAAGAAAATCAAAACAAATAAGACAAAACGTCTCCGTCAAATCGTTAAATCGTGTACTCTGTTACAACACTAGATTTCCTACGAAGAGGAATGACCCGGTTACCGAAAGCTATATTTTTATGTAGGTGGCCGAGTGGTCTAGGGTGGATATTGTCCAGGCGGTGTTGCCATAGATGACAACAAAGCAGAGGTTCAAATCCAACCGAAGACTTACTGAATTTTCCGATGTTAACAGGTTTAAAAAGATGATTTTCGTCACTGTTGGAATTCGGAATCATATAGTCTACCTTTGCAGCTCACCTTACCAACACATTATCATTCATGTCTGTTAGACACTGTTTTTTCAGTCTCTCATTTGACATATCAATTTTGATAACTTTGCATTCTGATTTCATTGCTCAATATGTTGTCCGAAATCATCATTTAATTTGATATATTTGGTTTAAGTAGTTCTTATATTTTAATTTTATATGCACAGGAGATACTTTATTTGTCAATTGACCAACTGAAGAACTAGTTCACCGCAATAATGGTATTACTTTATTTTTATACCACTTAATACCACTTATATTTCTTCATCTACCTTTGCTGTTATCTTTCATCATGTTCATGTTGGAATCGTCAACAAAGTTGAATCATTCTGATATGAGTAATCAAATGGTCAATCTAGAAAATTAATGATTTACGATTATTCAAATATGCCGTAAATGCCATGGAAAAAAGAATCAATTGAAAATTGCATTTCACTGCCTACGACCTTTCAAAAGCTTTTGTTGTCAGGATGCTATCGGACACTACCACAATCGAAAGGAGGTTTAGAGCGCCATTTAATCGGTATAATCTACCATTTGTTTTGAAATGTTTATACCAAGTCATGACAATCGTGGTTGACATTTTTTCCGATGATTTAGCACCTGCTTTGTCTTTTCTCCTTATGGATTCCTGCTCTGTAAATTATGTTTGGTAGTGTTGTTTTGTGTTTACTTTCGGGTTACTTCTGAAAAAAAAGAAAAAAAAAACTGACACATAAAAAGGGGAAGAATCCTGGAGCTTCTTGCACTATAAAATACAAAATTTGCCTGTTATATACGACCCCCTCATAGACCTTATCAGATATGCATTGCCGCCAGCCAAAAATGTCCGATTAATATTTGGGATACATTAGCGACCTTTCAGTCTTCATTTGGTATTATGAAGTCTGTTTTGACGGGTTCATAAGTCAGGATCGACAGTCAGAAGTCAGAACCTTTGAAATTAGATTTAAAAATAATTCTTGTCTTGCTTTTTTGTGAATAATCAAAGTAATCAAAGAAAAAATGGCCTGGTACTTTATATTCAATACATACATGTAGGCAGGGAATAGCAAGAGTGTAGTTAATAACTTTATTGGACAAACATCTTTGTCTTGGTTGAAAACCCGAGCCAGATCGATCCCATAATAATTCTATGTGACACTCCAAGTTTACCTTCATGAAATGTCTTAATGTGACGAATGCACCTATTCAAGTTTTTACCTTAGTTGGGGATACGTGACAGGAAAATCTTTATGATCTATAACCTTTGCCCGTCTGATCTTAGAATCTTATCTAAGTCTAGCAGAGTTCTGAGTCTTTAATAATACTTGAATATAATGTTTGGTCTTTATATTGGATTAACATTAATTGGTAAGTTTTTAATTTCCTAGCAGATCAGCTTTGCTTTTTATGGTTTGTTTGATTTTAAAATCAAAATGTTACTTGTAACTTGTCCATTATGTTTAATTTTATGTTATTTATTACCATTGGGTCGATTCCTCTGCTGTTGGACTACTAGTCACGAGGGCATGCAACAACCCAGTGATCACTACTAAAACCTACTTTAGTTTTGTTCAAAACCATGGAGTATCTTCCTCTCGCATAGCTCTGTCTTTAGCGTATTTTGGCTTTACTATTAAGATCCTTTTGTTAATTTTTTGTTTTTCAGCTTTTACACATATTTTCATACATGGATTTCAAAATTGTATGACTTTATCTTCACTGTAGAGACATAAGTTGTCGAAATGCGCATATGCAGAATCCAAATTAACAGTAACTTCGGCAATTTGTTTTTTAATTAAGCTGGACACTTTCAATTTTAGTAATAAAATTAAACGTATTAAAATTTAAGGGGGTAGACCTGGGTAGGCCTAAAATTTTCCGCTCGTTTAATTTTCTTGATATTTTCAGTATTAAACTACACATGTTCATATCCACTTTAAGCAATTTCCAACAATTTCTACCGTCCCGTTTTATGTATAGTGGTCATCAAAGATACCTTGTTTCCTCATGTTATTTGGTCCGTTCAGGACTTGATTGTGGTGTATAAAATTGGCTCTAATTAAATTTGTATTTGATTTAGAATGATTTCAAATGCAAAATTCTGTAGCTTAGACATGTGTGAAAGTAAGCATGAATAATGATAGTGAATTCAACAACTTTGAACAGAAATAAGTGGGTGTTCTGAACAGTATAGGCTGAAATTTTTACTCTATTTTGATCACTGTCAAACACCTCTAGTAAAAAATTCTGTCATATAATTTTCACCAAAAACTGAGAATAGAAAGAAAACTGGTATATGAAAGATATATCAGAATTTTAGAAAATTCTACCGTCCTATTTTTTTCTGAATTTTGAATAAAGTGGGTAAAAATCGATAAAATTACTGAACCTGTACTATAAATTACCTCCCTTGGAAGAAATCTGACTTTTACAGATTTCCTAATCTTTGGACAGTATTGCAAAAATGTAGGATAAAATGGACTCACTATAAATAACTGGATGTTGGGTATTTGTTTTCATGACAAAAAAAATATTTATTTGCTGTGTGGAAAAATTTTTACAATTCTAAAATTTTGATCATACCTATTGCAATGATTCTATTTGATTGTGTAAGAAATAAAAAAGTGAAAAACAGAGTTATTTCCTCCTACCCCAGGTTTACCCCCTTAAGGAGATGTATCATACCGATATCAAACTCTGTAAGATATAACTTGGACATATTCAAATCATATTTTCGCAAGGACGGAGACAGGGTGCGTTGACAAGATATGCGCCTTCTGCTATGAAAAAAAAACACCTGGCATGTCCAGAACAAAAAATCGTACCACGAAACAAGTCAAATCCGCTAGTACCGAGACTGTAATATAAAACAGGTCGACCTACTTGTGATTGTTTTCATTAATTTTTCTTAATCAAATTTCAGAGCTCATCCTTAAACCCATTCGGGACTCCAAAATATAACGATCACAGGAAACTCTTTCACTACCAAGTTAAGGACACTTAAAGCACTTGTTTTATGTAGATATGGAGAAAATGAAGGAGAACCAAAAATCCAAAGGAAACATCGTTACAGATAGCAATTAAAAACACTATTGTTGCTCGTCATAGAAAACTTTTGAATGGAGATCATATGAAGATTAACATCAGATTATTCCGAAAAAAGTATAAAAATGTACTTACTTGAAGTTAATTCATTTACCAACTAACCGAATTTATCAGTACCAAATGTTGCATTTTACACACACAATATTTCGACAAATGCGGCAATAACAAAAACCACCGAACAACATTGTCAGAAGCCGAAAAAAATAGCAATAAGACAAAATAGATGAAAAACCATCTGGAAAATGCCAAACTGCAATGGTCCTGACTTGGTATAGGCATTTAAAATGACATGACAGGATCAAACGGTTTTTATTGCATGTGATTTTTTTTATGAGGGCTTACTGCAAAGAAATTTCAACAAAAATACCACACGTGAAATGCTTAGATTTTTCTGAATGCATCACAAATTTTGTGTTGAATCTTAAATTATATTTCAAATAGAACAATGAGAAGGCAAAATACATCGGCAAACGAATACTGAAGCAAAAAGATGCAAGGCGGAATTCCAAAACCATAAATCCAAAATCACGGCAATACATATCCAACGAGACAGCAATACAAAGACAAACCAAATACACAAAAATTAAGAAAAACGCCACAAAACTAAAACACCAGCAGTGTGTGAACCCCTTTAATATCTAAGGTATCATCATGTGATCCGGAAGGGTATGCATGATCTGCTACACGCGTGTAACCCGTTATATTGCCTAAGAAAGGTTTGGTATTGTCACAGCCGGTGTTTGTCAGACAGGTTAAAACTCTGCAGCTACCCAAAGACATCTATTCTCAACTTTGAAAAGAAATATGGTAACTGTCTTTCAAATCCTGCTGAAAATTCTGTAATGACAATTCCAACAGTGACTGAATATACCCTTGATGTATAGGTGTTTGAGACAGTAATTTCATTCTGTTGACGAAATCGATGTACAAGCTACAAGCACGACAATAGCGAATGAGTTGTGAAATGAAGACACCAAATGCCGGGGATTGTAGATGTTACTGATCAAAAACGGAAAGTTTACAATTTAAAAGTCAGATAATCATGCTTGTCGTAAAGTTTTGTTTTCAGACTCCAGAGTTGTCAATGTAGAGGTGTAAGTCCAGGTATGATACTGATGATAGCGTATCAGTAGTTTCGTTAATTTCAAGTTCATTTTGGTATATATGGTGAAGGTTATCCTTCAACTAAAGATTGTTTAATGAAATAACATCATCTAGATAACGGAAGCTGAAATTAAAGGACGTAGCCAGATGTCTTTTCTTATGAACAAGGCCTTATATAAAGCTGGCTTCAAACGAATAAAGAAACAAATCTGCTAAAAGTCTCAATACGTATCTCTATCGTATGCTGGAAAATTTGTCATCCAAATTCTACAAAAAATGTTTTCAATCTAGAATTCCAGCATTGCAATGACATTCTCCTCTGTATACTTTTGTATGAATCGATGCGTTGCTTAAGAAAATGAGCCGAATTTTTTCCTATCACTAAATTTGAATATCTTTGTTTACTCATTGTAGTACAGAAAGTTTGATGTAATAAATCCAAGAGTACTGACTTTCATGTGGGAGAGTAGTATAGAGTGTAAAAAAAAAATAAAATGTTTTAACACAAGCAGTGGTTAAAGAAGAAATAAAGGGATATAGAGTAAATATACACGGGACGAAATCCCTATAAAACATGGTAAGATTAAGCAAATTGAACACGCTTTCATTGTTGTTCTTCATCATGAAGTCAGCATGAGGCCTTCAGCAAAGAGCAAACACTCTTACCTCACAGTAATTTAAAGATGACCCTTACCTTTGGTTTCAGCGGAATTCACTTGCTAAATGTTGACAATGCTACATCCATGAATGCACTGTTTTATATCTTTTTTAACATGGATGCGGGGTCGTCAACAAGCATAACATATCGGGCAAAGTACTCTTACAAACACTCATATGTTGCCCGACAAATGTACTAATAGTCAATACAACATATAAACGACCACAGGGCTTTCTTCGACTTGATTGTAAGAAAACTTGGCAAGTAAAATCAGGAGATGACCATTAGAATAGTTTAAGTTTTACAAAACAAGAAAGCCAAATGTTGAATTTTGATAGTGTAATCATATGAAAAATTCCAACATGAACACGTACACCATAACTGACAAAATAAAAAGAGCATATACCTCAAGCATGGGGAATCGTTTTTCGGACTCAATACTACACGAGAGACAAACTTCATGGCAAATGTAAAAAAATATAGGTATATACAGTAAATGTACACGGGACAAATATCCTATAAATACGTACATTGTAAGATAAAGCAATTAAAACAACGTTTCATTGTTGATCTTCATCTTGAAGTCACCATGAGGCCTTCAACAAAGAGCAAACCTTTTTACTTCATAGTAAGTTCAAGACAAGTCCTAGAACCGGTTTGAATGGAGTCCATTTGCTAACTGTGAACAATACTACATCCATGTATCATCTGTTTATATCATGGACGCAGGGTCGTCAACAAGCATAACATATCGGGCAAAGTACTTTTACAAAAAATGTCATCCGTTGCCCCACAAAGGGACTTAAAGGCAATACAACATATAAACGATCACAGCAAACTCATCGAGTTGATTGTAAGAAAACTTGCAGCAAGTTAAATCTGGATATGTGGGCAATATATATACAGATGGCCAGTATAATAATTTAATGTTTACAAAACAAGAAAGCCAGATGTTGATTTTTGATAGTGCATTCATATGAGAAATCCTCACATAAACAAGTACACCATGACTGACAAAATAAACAGAACATACACTTTAAAGAAGGAGAGTCGTTATGGAGAAGGACAGTATTTTTTTCTACATCGGGATCCTTGAATATGCTTTTCAATTGGGACTCATGTTTGTCTTGAGGCGCCTCATTTGAGCTACAATTAACGACTTTATGGACCTGATCCAGTCGGACAGTGTTTCAACCTGTTTCTTCTCTCTCTTAGTCTATTGTTTGGCACATTCCTCAGCTGCGTCCATCTGTATTTTAAAGTTACGTTTCCAATTGATGGGTTTGGGGTTCATGATATTTTGGACCTTTTGTGAAAAATCACGTAGTTTCTCATTGTTTACGATGTTGAAGTCCCCAGTTATAACCTGACCGGCAGGAGCATGCATAAATGGGAAAAGAGAGACAAGAACAATCAGGTGGCTTTAATTCAAAGTCAATTTTGACATCTTGCAATACCCGTTTGTGATTAAAGATGTTGGTTGAATTGGTTTTGTATATGTATTAGATATAAGAGGAACTGTTTGGTCTTTAAATTATGGAGGTATCTTGGTGGTAACATCTTAATTAAGAAGAATAATGCCAAAATTGATGTCTTTGTTTGTTAATTTGAGTTTTAAAAATGAACGACGTTTTTGTTCATTAGGAGATGTCCTAACAGTTTAAAATAGTCTGTCGTGAGAATTATCTAAGACAGTTTGGGTTCATTGAAAAGCAAATATTTGTAAAAAGAACAAGCAAAAATCGTTTTTTATTATAAAATGATTTACTTCGTACTGAAATCGGTAAAATAATTACGCCGTAAGAAGGCAGTAAATTCACCAATAAGGCAGTAAATTCACCAATGTTAAAACAGGGAAATACTAAGTAATTAGACAATTTTAAGGGAAAATATATCTGGAGACATATATAATACGGAATGTGCATGTTTAATCCCATAAGGTACATTAGTCCAAGGTTAAACCTGCTTTCTTCCTGAAAATTTGAGTCAATATTAAAACAAACAAAGCAAACTTATTTATATTTTCATTTACTATTTGGATGTTTTAGCAAACATGACCAGTTTGCACGAATCTAGAAAAACAAATTTTGTTATAACAAGAAACAAGATAAAAATGATAATAAATCGGAAGACTGTGAGACCTAATTTTTCGAACTTACAGAGGTGAAATCAACTAAGTTCAATATCACACAATGTAATGCTGAAAACATACAGGTCATTAAAGATAAATATAATAAATTGCATTTTATTCTTATTTCATCAGTCCTGACTGGTTACGTAAATAGCTACTGTCATAGTGATTGGGTGAGATACAACTCGTCTTGTTATTACTTCAGTGATCATAAAAGAAATTGGGTTGCTGCTGCGGTAAGTTATTACCCATTGAGAACTGCTACACAAGGCAAAAGCTGTTAATGATAATTTAAAATAAAATTCCAGAGAAGCAAACTAAAATCTTATAAAGAGTGATTTCATTATTTTCTCTTTACGTGAGGTTAATTACAAAATTACCTAGCAGAATAGACACTTTTCGGCAAAGCTACTAATTAAGGTTAAGTAGTGATCGTTCAACAGTTTAAATCTCTTAAATATGGCAGAAACGTTCGTCTGTTCTGAATGTCTTTTATTGGTTAAAAAATTCGAATGATTTTGTGTGATTTCTGTCTGCTGCACTGCATTACCTGAAAACTCCTGAAAGTAAATGCAAATCGGGTAATTTTAAGACATCATTTGCCAGGCAGTATAGTTCATAGTATGTTAACATGTACTGACTACTTCTTAAAAGCTTTCGTGTCAACGCAGTTTTTTGCCTAACGAAAGTTTTTTTTTGTAGAAATATTATTAACATTTGCATATTTCTACCTTTAGGAATACGTTCTTTTTATAAGAAATACTGCGATGCATTGTATTTGTTCTGTTTTAAAATGTTCTATCATATTTTATCCTTTAGGAATAAATATTTCAGAGCAAATAGAACATGACATTTTACAGTTGATTCGTTACTCTCGAGCATGTAGTTGATGCAGATATTGTTCAAATAGAACAAATACACTGTCCAAAAAGCTGCTTATTCAGGGATTTGGTCAGCCTTTGTTAATTCCATCCCTTCAGAAATTCTATGGTCGTCACCATGACATCATTGACAGAAATGAGGTGTCTGTGTCCCAAACGAAAACGGACATTTTCATGTTGTCTCCTTGACATTTACCCCATCTTCTTTCTTTTTCATATTTTCAGTCATAATTTACGTCTTCACGGATTTGACATAACCGCAGCACCTGGTGCACACAATCAGTGCTTTAGTCCTTAACGTCGTCTTTTTATTTTCGTGCCTTGTGGTTGTCACACGTCCCTGTTTTGTCTGCTTTTTGTTATGTTTTTGAATTTAGATTTTTGTGATCATCACTTCCCTTGTTCCTTCGGTATTCTGCTGCCGTTGATTCAAAAACTGTTGATATACATCGGTCTGTATTTGATTCTAAATACATTAAGAGTACAAAAATTTTTCTACACGTAAATTTTAAACTGATATTTTCGTTTTTTACAATAAAATCAAATCAAAAGGCAAATGAAATGCTGCCGCCATGTTTCATTAGGTTCTCGGACACGGTTGGTTCATTGAACCTTCAAACCAAACTGAATTTTAGATTCAAAAAGACTTTGATTGTTAATCTTCTGAAAAACGTGATGTTAATTTCGCTTTTTACTCAGAATTAACACTGAATGTGTCATGTTTTACACCGATAAAAATGGACCAGCTGGCAAGATCAAGAAGACTAGCCTGCTGGTAAAACATTGTGGCACTATGGTAGAAAAAATAATCCCAAATCTTCCAAAAGGGTTTCGAAAAGGATCGGCATATATTTCAGTAGATAATAGGCAGTATCATAATTGTGTGCCAAATCACTAGGTCATTGGATCCAAAAGCAAATTTAACGAATTCCTGTATACCATCCTGCGATATCTCCTATTACGTAAAGAATGCAAGTAACGTCCAAGTTTTCTAAAAATTTGTTTTATCAGTTTTTTGCACTTTTAATTTTCCGTAAAAACGAGGATAAGAAATGCCTTTAACTGTTTGCGAGTAAACGTAAAAGAATGGATAACAGGAAACACCTACAATGGCTGAAAATTATAATTACGTGCCGTAATCTGGTGAAACTCCGTATTTTCATATCAAATGTTCATTTGTTATATAGTTTTCTTAAATTTATTCATCAATTTATGGTATCTGTAACCCTGTTGTAAAAGTTTTGCTGTGATAGTAAGGTAACGTTAATTAAAATTGTCAATGGTATAACAAATGTTCGAGAATTGTACCACTTAATTTATATTCATCCTGTGTGTAGAATGGAGCTACAAAAGAAACGTCGTCGTCAAGAAAACGGAAACCAGTGACAGTGAAAGTCAATGATTGATAGTAAGATCCAGAAAAGAACAGCATTCGAATCATTGTCAGCTTAAGCATATGGAAACATCGGAATTATTAATAACAACGATAGCGTCAGTATACCTGCTATTATCATTGAAAATAAAAAATAAGTCTATCGCTGTTTGGTTTGGTGCCATTTTAAAGTGTTTATGGAGCCGCTTTTATAATAGAACAGAAGAGAGATCATCAATGAGAGGTTGAGAGGTGCACAATTTGTATTCATAGGAATACATATTACCTGTTGATAAATTGAGNCCCCCCCCCCCCACCTCGATAAACAATGTTGCAAAACCGAACAAAACTGCTGTCCAGCAAAAGATTGAGTGTCTAGGAACAATGATTTTTGTAAGTTATATTAAACAAGATTCCTTGCTTTCTGTTACACCAGATGAAATGCATGTATATTAATCCACATTATCCATTGTATGTGTTGTTTGTAACCAGTTTTCTTTCTCTGACAGGGTACATGTAAAGCTCATGGTGCGGAGTTGGTTATTATAGATAATCAAGAAGAGAATGCCTTTATTGCAACAGAAGTTGTTAGAAGAAAAGGTATGTATGCCGTATACAAGTAAATTTGATTTCTTATTCTCAAGACGAAAATTCGATTTCTCGATTTCTTTACCTAAGTGCAAAACTGCAAGGTAATATAACAAGTTACACTACATCAGTATAAGTCGTATAATTTCTATAACTTGAATACACTTACAATATTTCAGGACACTGTACCATTTAAGCGGTTGACTTATGGTATAGGAGATACACCAGTTATCAAAACACTAACCGTTTGACACAGAAAGCTGAGTTTATATACTTTTGGTGTACTAAATATCGATAATAACGTTTGTACTATCCAAAAATCAAGGAAATACTTGTTTCAAGGGGTTGGTCTTTAGTTTCAGAAATCAAAATAAAAAAAAAAAATTTCTCAAAAGTATTGTTTCTAGGTAGCATCTTATCAGTAAGTGGTCTTAGAAAGGTACAAGGGAAAATACCCCCCCCCCCCCC
>MJUU01009796.1:19171-35702 GCA_002080025.1 Modiolus philippinarum
AAAAAAAAAAAAAACAAAAACAAAAACAAAAACCTTTAATCTAAAATATTTGTGATACGATAACAGATAATGTGTGTTTGTATTTAAACAAACCAAATGCTTGATTAAAAAAATTGACAGATTGGAATCAAATATTCATCGAGCGAAAATGTCTTGTCCTAACGAAGCACATCCTAAGAAAATGTTTCCTAAGTACAATTCAAATAAAAAAGGTATTCTAGAATTTTGTAAAATTTACGAATTTTCAAATTTGAATGAATTGTTTTCGAAATCCATTTGGTGAAAGACTTTTTCTTCCAAAATGTTGAGACAGTACTTGAAATATGTACTAATAATCGAAGCAAATTGTTTAAGTGACAAGTAAATTTGTGCGTTTTTTTTTTGTTTTTTTTTGTTTTTTTTGTGTTACGAGTAACCTTGTTATCTTATTTCGTTGTAATCCATATTGTTCTGTAAGATACTGCTTTATAAGAGAAGAATTTGTTGTATTTAGGTGTTTATTGGTTGGATGGAACAGACGAGTTCTCAGAACATAATTGGGAATGGGCTGCTACGGGATTACCTTTCGATTATACAAACTGGTATCCAGGGGAACCAAGCAATAACAGGGGAAATGAGGACTGCGTAATTACAAGTGATCATTATAAAGGTTTCTGGAATGATGTGCGCTGCTCTGATTCCAACTATTTTATATGCGAAACACCGTGAGTTAAATAGATACACTCTTAGTATGTATTGTCTTACATTTCAATGCAACTTAATACAATGAAGAAATGTATTCCTCATGAGACCATAACACATATTTCAAATCCAACTGCAATTAATTTTAATGAGCTGTATGGCCATTTCGGAAATTGATTCCTCATCAGTAGCACTAAAACCCAAACAAAGGAAATCCATGATTTAAAAAAAAACATGCTCCAAAATGCATAAAACCAAACGAAACCCAAATAATTACAGCTAAGGACAAAACTACGATGGAAGGAGTTAAACCTTTCATTTTCTTGCTCCGGTATTCGTTTGCCTATGTATTAAACCTTAGTTTTGAAATTAACATAAATTTATTTAATAGTTATAAACAAAGTGTACACATAAGACATAATCTCATGTACAATAGGAAAAAGAAGGGAAACGGGGAATGTGTCAAAGAGACAACGACCCAAAGGGGAGTAATAACAACTCAAAGCCAGCATAAGATCTTCAATGAACGATGAAGAAACCCCACACCAAAACGGCAGGTCGGAGTTGGCCCCTAAATAAAGAGTAATAAAGTTCAGCGAAATAAACATCATCCTAGACTCCCATAGAAATAAAGTGAACTAACTAGAAAACAGAAAAGACACACAAAGGCATAATAAATTTCCTGACTAAGGACAGGCGCAAACCTACTGCGGCGGGGTTAAACTAGTTTTATCGGGTCCAAACCTTCCCCCCTATAGCCAATGTGATAAATAAAAAAACAATAATAACAAGTTATAACTGTGTTCGCAAGCGAAACACAAAAGTCTCCCAAACGAACTCCCATATCGGATTCCTCGTCATTATAAAACCCCCTTTCAAAAAAAATTTGAGCAGGGGTTCCCCCTATAATTTACTTTATACATATATGAAATCAAAACAAAACACACAGCAAAAAACACGTTTTTCTCAAAATTATAGCCCTCTGGCTTGGTTTCCATGGCTACCAAATGCTCGATTATCCATAAAACCCATTTGATACCCAGTTTCAAAAAAAAATTGGGGCAGGGGTTCCCCTTATTATCTAAGTAATACATATAGCTGTAATAAAAATACAATTGTGCAGGAGTTCCCCGTATAATTTACTTTATACATATATATAAAAGTAAAACATAACATAGAACAAAAAACATGTTTTTCTCAAAATTATAGCTTTCTGGCTTGGTTTCCATGGCAACCAAATGCTCGATTATCCATTAAAACCCATTTGATACCCTGTTTCAAAAAAAATTTGAGCAGGGGTTCCCCTTATTATCTAAGTAATACATATAGCTGTAATAAAAATACAATTATGAACAGTAAATACGATTTTCTCAAAATTTCAGTTTTTCGGTATGGTTTCCATGGCAACCATAATTTTTTTGAAATGCCCAATACTGTAAATCTTTGTCTTACATCACACACAACCTTCCAATGAATTTTGACAGAGCTAGGTATAATAGTTTTTGAGATACAGAGAAAACATTCAAAATTTCATTTTCCCATAGAGTTACTATAGGACGACCCCACCCCTTTTTGACGCCCCCTAAAGTAGTCTTTATGGACCCCCTTTTGAAAAATTTTTGATGATTGCACATCTAGATACATGGGGTCAGTAGTATGCCAAGTTTGAAACTTCTAGGTCTAATGGTTTATGAGATCTGCTTCGGACAAGTTCATTGCGACGAGAAGAAAGAAAGATGGAATAATAATAATAATAATAAGAAACGCAACAAAAACAATAAGTCTCCCAAACTTTGTTTGGGAGACTTAACAATAGTAAAATTCAGTTAGCAACAGGACTGAGTCAATTGTGAAAAATTAAACTGAAAGAACTAAATATACGGACATAAACATGAAATCACAAAAGACTACTAGCAATTAACTGACATGCCAGCTCCAGACCCATTATCAAATGACAAATAAATTATGTACCCTCAGTATACAGCTTCCACCAAGATCCCTTCCCGTGAGGAGTTTAGCATAATGCTTTCATCCATATAGCAGAATACATAAACAGGAAAGACACACAAAAGGTTAATAAATTTCCTGATTTAGGACAGGCGCAAACCAGCTGCGGCGGGGTTAAACTAGTTTTTATGGGCCCAAACCTTCCCCCTATAACCAATGTAATAAATAAAAAACAATCGTAACAACAGTAAAATTTAGTTGGCAACAGGACTGAGTCAATTGTGAAAAATGAAACTGAAAGAATTAAATATACGGACATAAATATGAAATCACAAGAGACTACTAGCAGTTAACTGACATGCCAGCTCCAGACCCATTACCAACTGACAAATTAAGTTATGTACCCTCAGTATACAGCTTCAATCAAGATCCCTCCCTGTGAGGAGGTTAGCATAATGATTTCATGTATATACCGGAATACATAACCCGTGTCCATGCAATACTGATTTTAGAAATTTAGAATGTGTTTAGTTAAAATGTGTTTACTTAAAGTAAACCATATCTAAGGAAAAAAAAGCATACATCTCAAACACGGGGAATTGTTTTACCCACTCCGCACTGCATTAAATATTACGAGTACAGAACAATGGTAACTAACTGATATTTGAAAAAAAAATATAACCACACATATGAAAAATACAATGAATAAATTAATGTGAATTTATTTTTTGCGTCTGGTTATTTCGACAATTTATGTCTTAAAGCTCAGGTCAAATCAAAACATTCGGAAATCAAAAGTCCGAAATAAGTGTAAAAGCTGATAGAGAACAAGTTACGAGATGATATAAATAGAAAAGCCAAAATCAGATAAGAAAAAAGCAATTCAAGAGAAAGTTACTCTTACTGTTAAACAAAATTTTCTTTAATTTAGATATTGCAATTTTCAAAATAAAATCAGTTTTTGGGGCCAGCACTGAAATAGTTCTTGCATCTGAATTCTTCAGTAGTAGGTTGTATAAAAGTTGTTTGACATTTCAAGATAAGGGTCATATTCTTTTAGATAGGAATTCTCTTTGAACACATTTGGTGTAGAATTAGCCTTCTGTCATGTAAAGTTGTGTATTTTTATCTCATTGATAGTTATGGCGAGGAATACTTCCGATGAGAATAGACCATTGTTGCATATGACTGGGTAGATTTTACAAGCCTGGTGTAATAATCAGAATTAAAAATATGATAAAGTATATTGGTTTTATTAGAAATTAGTTATACGAGAAGAAAATAAAAAACAGATAATAACAAATGTTTCCTTCTAAACTAGATGTTAATCATCGATTTGTCAGTCTCCTATGCCTGATTTAACAACGGTATTTCTCTAACATGGACTGTAATAACTCTACAAAGTTAATGAAATTTTAGTTTCTCCATATGGCCAGTTCGACTACTTAAGTGTGCGATGCACGTGTTCAAAATAGAAAATATGATCATGCGAGGTTTCAGCCACTACAAGAAAACATAATTTCACAAAACATGTACCATCTGTTTATGAAATCGATAAAAATAACAAAATTTCAAAACCTACGGAAAATATATATTTTACCAAGTTTAAACGGTGTGACGGGTACCATTCCTTGAGCAGATCATATAGTTTCACGCTTACAATTCCAGAGTGCCCATGATACCTCTAGTTTTTGTGTTGTTTTTCTGTTTTGTAAATGTTTCCGACTTTTTCGTGTTGTATTCATCTGTGTTGCCTCTTTATTGCCATTTTTGGACTTTTTATTCTAGAATATTTCGTTTTCCGCCTTTTTGCTTTCTGAAGTATTTGAAGACTTGGTTATTGGACCACAGATAATATGGACCAGTCGGATCTAAAGTGTATTAAGAACATTTTTTTATCTAATTCTACAGAATTTAACTCATGATGGATTCAAAAGTGAATTAATCAATGTCCTATGAAGAAATCCCTTGAATATTGGCACGGTAAGATTTGCTGAAACTGCATTTTCCAAGTAAGGTCATCCCTTAAAGATGGAGTATGTTTTCATAGGTTAACTTGCTTTATCGTTTTGTATACATACTAATATTCTGCTTGCAATTATACTAAAATATTCTGAATTTGGATTTTTTTTTATTAAAAAATCTTGAAATCACAAAATTTCATAAAACAATTACTATTAACAATAGACATTTTCGAAAACAATTTAAAACTTTTATGTTTACATTTATGATGACATTTACAGGTAAATCTAAAGGGGTAATCTCAATGACAATTTGAAAAGGCGAGTAACAAAAAACAAGAATATGTATTTTTTAATCAAAGAAACAGATCGGAACGCCTTTATCCAAAGCAGCACAAATATTTACAGTCTGGCGACGTCTCCAACGACTTCCCATGACACTATAATTCTTCAGTTCTTTAATTGAATGTTCAACTGCAATTCTTTATTGTTTGCCCAAATATTAAATTTTTCTGCACGTCATCTTAAGATTGTCGGGGTTTCGCTGTATCTTGTTGGCGTATATAGGGTGCCATAAAAGGATACTGAGTATCTGTTAGGATATATCTTATCCACCAGTAGAACCATTCCCTCCGGAAAGGCAAGCTCATCATCGTAAATTGTTATTCGTCATTTTGATGCCCCCCCCCCAAAAAAAAAAACCGCATTCAATGTAGCAAATTTTTCATGAATTATCGATAAAAAACTTTGAATGATTAGCATTAAAATGGCGATGTACAGAAAAAATCAGTTCCTGGGGTTCGATTAGCGGTCGGTAAATTTAGGTTTAGGTACCATCGAACAACTGCCGTTGGAAATTTTTCCTAATTTTTGTCGCCATTCTTGTAAAGATGGCCAGTGTACAAGATAGTAAAAATGTTGGTAAAAGACGAATGAACCAATTTCATCATATGTTGTACTAACGCCTACATCAAAATTAAGGATAGCATATGATAGCATGGGTATGCTCTTAGACAAAGCATGAACAACATAACTCTGTTTCTCGGCGAAAAGTTTGTGTGGCCTGCCAGTGTTACTCGGGAAAATATCAATTCCAATTTGTTTAAGTAATACTATGTCTAAAGGGGTTTCGGGTGTCTATGGCTAGAGTAAATGCGGAAAACATCATTTCTCTTTTACATTCTGTTGTCCTTCATCCTATATCTGAGTTCAAGTATTGGGTCAGGTGTGGGACTTACAATGGCAATAATGGCAAAACAACAACTTTGTTTTGTTTTTTTTTCTTTTTTTTTTTTTTAGAAAATCAGTACTTTCCGGTAGTGGCGATGCTAACAAGGGCAAGGTTACTACCAATAGCTTGATTCTTCTTTGGGCCATATTTTAAAAAAATACTGACACTAGTCATTAAAATCGAGTATAAAACCTATGACAATAAAATTTGCATTTGCAATGTGTATATGTGATTTTTGTAATAGTTGATTTTCTTTGATTTCCATGCTTACACTTCCGGAATATCCGGAAGGCACTCTTAGTTTCATTGGAGTAAGTGAGAACCGAACCGTCAATCTAAAATCGAACAATCCAAGGACAATGGCAACACCAGAAACAAAAACAAAAAACAAAAAACCAACAAAAAAAAAAAACCAACAAAAAAAAACAGAGACACAACATGGGTACGTCACAGAAAAGAAAAATGAAGACACACACACACACACAAAGATGAACAACACAACCCAATAAAAACCCATGGGTGAGATCAGGTGGAGTTAACATCTCCTGCTTCTTATAAGACACCCGCCGTGTTGAACATGTCAAATCCGGTAGTAAAGTCAAATCCGGTAGAGGAAACAACGATTAAGCTTTAAAGGGAAAGATCTGTTGTCATGTGGGAAACAGATATCCCATAGCGGTCCACAAGATGGTGATGTCGACCGTAAAACTTCTGGAGGGATGACTTCAAGTTTTGGGTAACATACCCTTGTTGAAGTAGCCTATTTGTGAGCAACCAGGCTCTATCAAGGAAGTCACTGTATCGAACACAGGCTCTTGAATAGCGAAAGAGCTTGGAGATGTAAACTCCATATGCCGGCGCTGTTGGGATGTTGCTACAAAGAAAAGGGAAGTTTACTATTGGAAAGGTGAAGTCATCACGTTTGTCGTACAGCTTAGTTTGAAGTCTCCCTCTGTTGTCAATTTCAAAGTGAAGGTCAAGGAACGAGGCTGATGTAAAAGTGTCTGTGGTATCCTTAATTTCGAGCACTTTTGGATATATCAAATGAAGAAAATCACCAAAGCGAGGGTTGTTTAGCGACAAAATATCATCTATATAACGGAAGCTAAAATTAAAGGATTGTGCCAGTTTTTTATCTTTATTTTGAAGCTTCATAAGAGTGAAGAAACAGATCGGCTAGGGGTGTCTTGCTTTTAAATGTTGTGTTTTTATTTCTTTGTCTTGTAGCCGTCTAAGGTCATTGTTTTACTGTGTACTCGTCTTGTCCTTGTCTTTGGACCCTGATTTTTGTTTTTCCGTCGGGATATTTAAAGAAGTGTCTTTTTCCGTTATTAGCTTGAACTTTCATCAAAAAGTTATAAATACAGAAAAAGTCAACTAGTTTTGAACTTCCTGAAAAAATAAACTAGTTTGAAATTTGATGGAGTTTCCTTTACATAACTACATACATATTCTTTTTCTTGATTTTAAACTCCGTAAAAAGCTGATTGAAAATATTAAACAGAAGAAAGTATAACAAGTGAAAAATTTCCGGTGAATAAAATACATACTGAAGTCAAGTTTAAGCACTTCATATAAAGAATTTCATATACACACCTGAATGTCAAGAAATAAAGGTAGAAATACTGAAAGGGGTGTCAAAGGGAACTCCAAAAATCAAATCATGATATTTCATGTCTGGAATTTGACAACAATTATTTTGGAGGAAATTAACAACCAGTTGATAAATTCATGATTCTTAATTTTTTTATTTATTTTTTTTTCAGCGAAAATTTCAGGCTAGTCCGCTGCATTATTACACATACTTTCTCCTGCCCTTTCTCCCGATCTCTCATCATCCCATCTGCAACTCATATACAGACACGTTGTATTTAGTAAAATTGTATATTTTTAGATGACCCTTAGGTAAATTTACCTGTAATTGTCAACGTCAACTTAAAAGTCAATGTAAATTGAGTTTTCGAAAATGTCTAATATTCTATGGTGTTTAAATTTTAATTTTCAAAAAAGCAACATCAATCTAGACTTGTATTAAAATAACTATATTCTGTAACAAAGATTTTTTTCACTTATATTTATGAAAAAGTTGATAAAAAATAATGATTTTATTCAGAAAAATGTATATTTATCATGTTCTGCTTTCATTAAATATCCAGAAAGTTTGCAAACGTTTCCATCGTTGATTTTTTTTTTTCAATTCATTCAATTGATTTTAATTATTTCTAATGAATTTACTCTGTATGTTAAGAGTCAGAAATCGGTAACTAATATGTATTTATTAATTTATTTTTGTTTTTGTTTTTTTATATATTTTGTTATATTTTTTGTTTAATTTGTTTCTTAATTGACGTAAAATACCAAATAACTATTCATATCAGAAAATTACAAAATTGTTGACGATTTCTATTTGAATTATAGCAGAAAACCACGCAACTAAACACTAATAACCAAAATTCTGGGAAATTATTTTTTAGATGGTCAATTGACAACTTAAGTATCTCCCGTGAATATAGAAGGGAATAAAATCAAATATATTAAAATACATGTTGAAAGCGAAATTCTAACATGGCTCTAATTAATCGTCAACCAGTATAATACTCGATAACCATATATTTCGCACATGCGCAAATTCTATTGGAATATGAGTAAACGGGACGAAAAATAACAATGTTTTATTTTTTTTTCGTCTCAGTTCATGAAGGAAATTACGATTAAGAACACTTTCCAACCACGTCATGCCATTCAGATACGTAAATGTGTATTGTTTTGCTTCAGGATTTCAATTTTGAACTTCCATCTGTTTAAAAACGTCAGATTGTGTATTGTGACGTCATAGACACAGACAGCGATGGAGGCGAGAAATCCGCCTTCTCTTAGGTCGTTTCAGAATGAAAAATTCAATTTTCTGTCATATTAGAATCGAAATAATTCATGGCAGGTATATGGTTATTGTCATTTAACCATGGGCTTGGCCTTTATATTCGTAAATTTAACCCCTCGCTAACGCTCTGGGTTAAATTCGAATATAAAGGCCCAGCCCATGGTTAAATTTCCAATAACCATATACCTGCCATGAATTATTTCTTAATTCGAGATAATTAGTTGTAAAATCAGAATGCAAAGAAAGCGAAAGGGGTAATAACAAAATTACGAGGTAGAGTTGTCAAGAGCCGAGATCCAAAACGATAAAAAGACAAAACAGGTGCATTCATTGGTTTTTACTGGTTATTAAGGGAGTACGAGTGTCAGAAATTTTGTAATTAGAATTAAAATTCTGAGCTTTTGTTTTGAAGAGCACTACTAATGGAACGACTTGAGTAAAACATTTTGAAAATCCATGTAGGAATTTTTGAGATATAAGACGTCAAAATTTTGGAGGGAAATAGATCTCTCTATAGTTTTCCATAAATTTGCATAAGATGTTTATAGGCCTTCAAATATAGGAAATTATAATTGAAAGTTGATTAAATTTTATACACAATCCATTTTTTTTTGTATTTTTAAGGGACTTGTGACCAAGAAAATGTGATCCATGTGCAAAGAATTTTAGCACTGTTTGAATGGATAAAACCCGAGGATATAGAATTCTTCTGAAATCTTACACTCGTACTCCCTTAAGGAAGCATTCGATAATATTTTTATTTCTGTCTTATTAAGAATTCCTTTAAATTATGCAATTAAGGATTTAGTCAGATGAAAATAAATAAATCTACGATATTAAATTGATATCATAAATTGAAAGATCATTGGTAAAGAATTAAATCAGCTAAAAATATTGAACACAGTTCATAAAACTGTTCATATTCAAATTACTATGTCCTTGTTTACTGTGGTTTACTGTGACAATGCACTAATTCTATTAGAATTAAAAAGTATTCAGGGTTTAAGTTGTGCATTGTTAGTCAACCAGGCGAGTGATAACTGGAAGCGAAGAGTGTGTGTACCTCCATTTGATGGGAGAGTTCAAATCCAGGAAAAGATAACAACACCTTTTGAAAGTGGCTATACATTTGTTGTAGGTTATGAATCATGTTGTAAAATTATTTCTCATTTTTAAAATGGCAGTATAAGGCTCTCTTGAACTTTCACCTATATGTAAAATGGACACATTACTGATTTTTTTTTTTTCACATGGAAGGAAAATCTACAGTCTAGTGAAATCTTGCTTACTGACCTTAAATGAGCTACAAAAGATTTTTATGACTAGAAACTTTGGTGTAATGGGGCAAAATATATTACATAATAACACTACATTACATTCAAAACATCCGAATGAAATGTTCAGATTTCAAAACCTCACCTGGCTACATCTTCAAGACATAACTTTTCAAAATGTGCATATGCAGAAACTAAATTAAGTATTCTGTTATATCAGAATTGATAGAACAACCATTTTGAAGAAATTCAAATTTTAGAGTTTTTATGAATAAATTTATTGTTTTTTTTTAATTAAATTAGAACCTTTTCAAAATACTGAGGCTTCATATCGTATTTTACATCGGTTTATGTTTTTAGTACTGGTTTAGTGTCTTATTTCTAGATTTTTGTTAATGAGTACTTCTTTCTGATTATTTTTATTATGCATTCCATATCATTCGAAGTTACTCCTTGAAAAACGTATAAAACATCACAAAATTAAGGCAACTCTATTATTTTTGCATTTAAGACTAGTAAAAAACAGAAAAATTCATTTTAAAAATGCAATCATTGTATAAACCTTCAACGAATAGAAATATTGGTGAACTGTCATCTAAATATGTGTACAGAGATAATGGGTGGCACATTTAGACTTATATGGTGTTTAAATTCTTGATAAAGGTCACACAGATAGCATAATATGGTGTATTATTTATGGCTTATTTTACTCGGTGACTGTACATAGAGTTGTAATTATAATGGAATGTACAGCAGTATTTAAGCCTACAATAGTTTCCTCACATCCCGATCTATGAAATTGTTACATCATTGTATCAAAAAAATCAGAGAAAATACAATGAAAGGCTAAATTAAATGCATGTTAAAGCGACAGAATACAGCATAGTCCAGATCGAGGCTTAAAGCAATATGGACTGCTAAATGAATTAAATGACATCATATATTTTTTTTTATTTGCAAATTTTGTTAAATACTATACATAAATGATCTGCAATAAAAGTAATAAATGACTTAATATAATGGGGTGTAGACATAACCTTTAGTCCAAGTTAACTTGGTGAGCAGTCATGAGAACATGCCAAAGTTAACTTGAAGTTAACTTAGAGCAGACTTTTCTTACATTCGACTTGATGAGTGTCCTGTGTTTGTCTATATGTTGTGGTTGTCCACTAGCTTAAGACACTAGTGCTTTTGTCGGGCAAAGGATGACAGTGATTGTAAGAGTACTTTGCCAGTTTAATTGATGTTTGTTGACAATCCCGCACCCATGACCAAGAAAGACATGGATGTAGCGTTGCTCGACAATATGCAAAGAATTCCGCTTAAACCGGTGCTAGGGGCCGTCTTGAACTTACTATGAGGTATGAGCAAAGCTCATTGTTGAAGGCCTCATGGTGACTTCAAGATGAAGAACAACAATAAAAGCGTTGTTCCTTTGCTTGTTTTTTACCATGTATTTGTAGAGACTTTGTCTCATGTGCCTTTACTCCATATCCTTTTATTCACCATTGAACAGTCCTAGAATCCTGGACCGTTCTTGTAAAGTCAGTTCTAGCCATGACTGCTACGTAAGTCTGTTCTAGCAATGACTGCTACGTAAGTCTGTTCTAGCCATGACCGTTATACGTAACCCCATATTAATCCAAAGGATATCAGGGGACAAATCAATACTTGTATCTGTGAATAGTTATATATGTTTTAGTCAAATTACAAGAAGTTTCATTATTGTGGGCATCAATAATAACGAAAACGTCACTTTTGTGATATGTTTTCAGTAAAATTACAATAAGTTTCATTATTGCGGGCATGGATATTATATCAAATACAGACAAAGTCCACGTTTTCATATGTTATTAGTCAAATTACGGTAAGTTTCATCATTGCGGGCATTGATATTGTATTGAATAAGGAAACCGTCCCTTTTGCCATATATTTTTATTCAAATTGCAAGAAGTTTCATCATTACGGGGAATCCGGGTCGTTTCGCGCCGAATCCCGTTCGCACCCTGGGTTGTTTCGCTCCTATTCCCTTTCGCCCCGGGTGTGTTCGCGCCGATTCCCGTTCGCCCTGGGTCGTTTCGCTCCACTTTTTATAATTGTTTTTAAACTGTTCCCTTTACGTATTTGATCAGAATCTGTTTTTGGAATACCAACAGTGGGCGCCGGAATCTCTCAGAGTCTCTCTTAGATGTTTTTTTTTATGGTTTTCGGTTGCATTTGATTATTTTTCTCTTCTATATTTTTCTAACAAATCTGAAACACAAAGAATATCAAAACATCCACAGTTTAAATAATAAAATTGGTATTGAATTACATTTATAGATGTCCGGCGGTTAGACATTTTTTTACTCCGTAGGACACCATTGGGGATATTTGTAGTAAAACTAAGCAGAATGGAGAAAAACACACGTGCCATTTACTTGCATGATAAAATGAGTTTGTATAATTGGATTGCACTCATGGACAGTAAACAAGTAAACTCCGAGATTATTAACAAGATACCGGTTTTTCAGTTTTTTAATGTTAATATTATATCCATCCACAGCCAATTACGCATTACATTACCTTTAATCATCAGAGCGAAACGACCCACTTTTCGGCGCGAAACAACCCGGCACGAAATAACCCGGAGCGAACAGGTAATAGGAGCGAAACAACCCGATATTGAATCGAAAAAAGATAAAGGCCCTTTTGTCATATATTCTTACTCAAATTGCCAGAATGTTCATTATTGCGGGCATCGATATTATATCGAATAAAGAAAGTCCCCTTTGGCATATGTTTTTAGATAATTACAAGTAAATTCATTTTTGCGGGCTCGGTTTTATGTCGAATAAGGAAAAAGACCCGTTTGTCATACAGATGGGTGCAGACGCAACGTTCCAAAAAGTGCACTTAAAGTGAACTTGAAGTTAACTTTTCAAGTGCACTTCGCGTTCTCTTAGCTAACGCTTAGAATAGGTAGCTATTCCAAGACAGGTATTATCGCGTTCACTAGTGAACTTCAAGTGCACTTGAAAGCTGTCTCGAGGATCACTACTTAAACAGTTAAAACGAGGTTATCTTAGATCGAATATTAAGCGATAGCCGAGGGAATAAAAATATATTTCCACGTAGCGTTCTTTTGGATAAGCAAATGCGAAAAAAATACCAATGCAGTTATATATAAAATATTGTTAAATATAAACAAGTGTTGACCCAAAATTTGTGTGGACCCAGTATTAATTTGTGGACACTTAAAACTCTTGAGTGGAATTGTGGGCATTTTAAAATATTTATTTAATATATTTTAATGTTAAACTAAGATCGGCAGTGGTGGCCATTTTAGATTTATGATCAGTACTAAATCATACATTTGTTTGATGACCATCATGTTACCATGCCTAGTTAATCTCAACTTGATACAGTTGTATGAAACGGTTTTCCAGAGGAAACAATTTACAACATTTTCCCATAATGTCCTATGTTAAACTATGATCCCCGTGGGTGGCCATCTTGGATGAGATGAGAATTTGTTGAACATATGTAGAAATTGTAGTTCTTGATAGCTGAACACTTTTGCTATTCAATTTTAACCTCTATCTCGAATCGTTTTTGAAATATAAGGCAAAATGTATAAAATTACAAAAGAAAAGATAAATAAAGGGCAATAACTCCTGCATGAGTACTTAGATTTTCTTTAAAATTTTAAAAGGGGTAGATCTTTGTATGCTGAACATTTTTGCAATTTCAAGTTAACTTCTATTGGTTATAGTTTTTTCTAATAAAAAAAATTCAAAATTCAAAAATTTGAAAATTTTACTGAAAAGGGGCAATAACACCCAGACAGGTTTTCTGATTTTCTTCAAAATTGCAGGACAGGTCGATCTTGTAATGTTGATCATTTTGCCATGCTGTCAGATTTTTATAAGCTGCCACATGTAGTGGTGAGGTATTATGTGATACTCTCAGTCGTGTGTCCGTCCGTCTGTCCATCCCCCGAAGGTTTACGACTGATAACTTGTGAACGAAATAACATAAGGTCTTCAGACTTGGTATGTATTTACCACAAAACTAAGGCCAAGTTTGATTTCAGGTTCAGAGGTCCAAGGGATTCTGAAGTTATGCCCTTGAAACTTTGAAATTTCGCAAATTTTAGGGTTTCCGACTGATATTATATGGTCTTCAAACTTGGCATGTAACTTGTTTACTACAAATTTAAAACTCAGGCCAAGTTTGATTTCCAGTTCAGAGGTCCAAGGGGTTCCGGAGTTATGCCCCTTGAAACTTTGAGATTTTGTGAATTTTAGGGTTTCCGACTGATAACTTGTGAATGAAATAATACATTGTCTTCAAACTTGGTATGTAACTTGTTTACCCAAAAACTCAGACCAAGCTTGATTTTTGGTAAAGAGATCCAAGGGGTTGTGGAATTATGCCCCTTGAAACTTTAAAATTGTGCGAGTCTTAGGGTTTCCATCTGATAACTTGTGAATAAAATAACATACTGTCTTCAAACTTGGTGTATCAGTTGTTTACCATAAAATACAGGCCAAGTACAATTTTGGATTCAGAAGTACATAGGGATCTGGAGTTATGCCTCTTTAAACTTTGAAATTTTTTGAAACATGGCGGGGTATCATGTAATGCACCATTACTTTTTTTGATATCTGTAATGGTTTTTGAGTTATTTGCAGGAAACAGCAATTTACCCCTATGTTTTATTTTTAGTAACAGCGGTCATGTTGTTTGGTCTTCGGACTAATCAAACACAAATTTGAAAATTCAGGCCATGTTTGGTTACCATTGGCCCAGCTGTTTCAGAGGAAAAGATCTTTGAAATTGTTGCAGACGATTTATAAAATTACGAAAATTTGACATATAAAGGACAATAACTCCATTGACCAGCATGGGTTACATTTAGATTTTCTTCAAAATTTCCATACGGATAGATCTTGGTATGCTGAACATTTACAATTTCAAATTGACTTCTACTATTTGTTTTAGTTTTTCCAATAAAAAAGAAAATAAAAAAAATATAAAATTTTGAAAATTTTACAAAGGGCAATAACTCCAAGATGGGTATTAGGATTTTCTTCAAAATGGCAATGCAAGTAAATCTTGCTATGCTATTCATTTTTAACCATGTCAGATGGCAAAAGCTCACATGGCCTTTGAGGCCAGCTGAAAACTTCGGACAGTAAGGGAATATAAACAGTATTAAAGAAAGTGTAGTAAAAATAATTTGTTTCAAATAATTCCACTTGTTGCCGAATGGGAGTTTAACATCAATAATAGTCACATATTTGACATATAAAAATTTGGGTTTGATTGTTGAATTGAGGTTCATTGGTGTTTGGTCTATGCCTAGACTCCCAAGGCCATGTTGACTTCAGAGTGTCTTACAAATATAATGCCAAACTCTGGATAACAATGCAGTGTAGTAGTCAGTTTAAATGTTATTTATATAGAGATGCAAAATGCATATATAGCACAGTAGCTTACATAAACAAAAAAAACTGCATCATTATACAATGTACATGTACATTAATATAAATTTTCTTTGCTAATATTAAGACTTTTTTAGTCGGTTTGGCCTTGTGAGTTTCGTCCCCTTTATGAAAATTGAAAATGCTCATATGCAATGGGACTCGTCAGTAGGCAGTGCATATGAATAGTTTTCATGAATCTGATAGATTAAATGGTCTGAAAAAGTAGTTGGGAATGTGCATGGAATTATTAATGGTAAATCAATGAGTGTTGAAAGGTTTGATAAATGAACGAAGGTTGTCAATTGTTTTAAAATTATGTCCTTAGTGGGACTTCCTCACAGCAACAATATTGTAAAATTACCATGCCATTGTTCACTGAGGAGCAAACACTGAGAATGAAACTGGGATTTAAAATGTATCAATACATGCATGTAACAAAAAATGTAGTAATATTTGATAAATTGTAAACAACAGATGTTGAGCAAATCAGTTTGCTTAATTTGTGCTATGTTCAGTAATTAACTTTTAATACTGAATGAACCGATGATATATGCAACTGCAAGGTGATTCTACCATATACAGTAGTTGAGCTATAATCTTGGATCAAAATTTGAACATGGAAAGTCTTATCAAGTGGAAAATATGGGTAAAAATACTCTAATCTTGCCTACATGTAGCAGTACCACCAAAGAATTGCATGCATATATATATGCTGGATTAGATGATAATACCATATACATGTACTGTAACTGAGATCTGCAGTTGAACATAAACTTGAATGCACATGTGAGTCAGACAATAAATAAATTCAGACAAATTCAAACAAATAAAGACTTTTATAAATTTTCATTCTTTCCTCATACCATCTCAGTCTGGAATACTTTACCAGAATCTATAGCTCTTTCTCCTAACCTTGAATCCTTCAAAAGTGGTATCTCCACAGTAACATTTGAAGGACCTAGACTGCAAACTCTCTTCTAATTATAATACCAAGCCATTGTACATACATGTAAATATTTTTAAATTTATAATTTGATCCTACTTTAGTACTATAAATTAAGTTAATTTTATTTTTTTTCATAATT